>JANRGW010042713.1:925-21954 GCA_024733675.1 Psilopsiagon aymara | reverse complement strand
CCCTCCCCCCCCCCCGAAAAAAAAACCACACCAAAAAAAAAACCCAAACAAGCCTACACAGAGCAAAAGTATTTTCTAGGTTTGACAAAGTGAAAAATCTGTTTTTCTCCTTTCTCTCCATATTTTTTCTGTTCCTTTTTGTAGTCAGGATAGCAACATTTTAATTACAACAATAGCTGCGGCTATGTAATGACTAGGCACTTCTTTCTAGTCTCTTCTACTGGAGTTACAACAAACTATCCATGAAGCTTGTATTATTCACCAATGAAATGATGGTGTTTAGCAACAGAATTTTGTAGCAGAAAGTAATGAAGAATGTGCATAATTCAATTAACAGGATGATTCGGGTACGTGGATTAGGCCTAGCTGGAACTGGTATGATCTGTTCCTGTGAAAACCACCGTGAGACAATTTCTGATCACCAGAGGTTAAGATCTCTCCAGCACAGATCTTAGATGACAGATGACACCTGCAGTCACAGTGGCCCGTAACATCATGCTAAGGCACTGAGGCAATGCTCATACTGACCAAAGAATGTCACATATCAAGCAACATATCCCACTGTAAATAAACTTCTGAGGTTTTTTTTCAGACGTACATTTCAATTTACAGTGGCTATCTTTTCTATCATTTCTCTCAAGACTTGCACTACTCCACTCTTCCAAACCAATTTTTAACAATAAATAATTTACTGCCGCTAATGAAAAGACATTAATCACAGCAAAACTGAAAAAAAAAAAAAAAAAAAAAAAAAAAAAAACCACAAACCAACTGCCCAAATAAACATATGACAAAATCAAAACTGGGAACCCAGACTCCTGTAATGGTCTTCATGTTACCCCTGCAACTGAGCACTATTAAAACTTCCTGCATGTTGCTTGCTTTGACATACTAATAAATGTTAGGGTGAATGAGTGACTCAGCCATCTTCATGTACAAAAACTGTTTGTTCAAAAATGTTTGCGTTAGATCACCTTTTAATATAATTCACCACTTGCTAATCCTTTTCCCATGTAACAGTATGCCATTAAGACACCCCCGCCATTTTCTCAGCTGTAGCAAAGAAATCTGCCCCTCATATTCCAGAATTGTTTTGAAAATTTGTTGTGAAGGAGAATTTAGGAGCTCAGATAGTTTTTCTTCCATAGAATTTTTAAAAAATCATATCAAGTTCACTCAATGATTGAGTTAAAAAGACAAAGGTAAAGTAAGAAACACAAAAGTGCTTTTGCACTACCTGATCTGTAATGCTTACCAGACAGCACTACAGTTTTAATAAGCTTGAATCAAGTTACCCATCTGCAGAAGAAAAGAATAAACAAAACACTGCATGTAATACCGTTTCTACAATGGAGACTTTGCTAAACTGCTCAAGTACTAATGAAGTATTTCAGCAGTACTGAGTATAGTAAGACTAGCAACTGGGACATGTATCATTATATTGTATACTCTACCTCTGAAAGACAAGGAGGTAAATCTGGGTTTGACCTGATTATGTTAGCATTCATTGGAACCAGCACACATTCTGCTATGTTGGTGTCCTGGAAATGTGGAGAAGTTTCCACAGTTTAGATACCACAGATAATATTCGTATTAGAGTCACACCAGAGCACATGCAGCAGGCAATTCTGTTGCAATGTTCAGCAGCATCAGTTCTCCACTGACCTTCACTGGAGTTTATCCAATGTCTTGCTGGTGCTGCTAAGCACTTCTCAAGACCAGATGGTATAAACCTTCTCTTGCCAGACCTAAACTGCAAGCCAAATGTGCAGTCCTGTGATGATCAGTGCCTCTCAGGTACAAAAAGGCCTAAAATCCACTCTGAGAGTAACGCAATGCTGAAATAATAGCATCACACTTCACTGAGTAGGAAAGCTGTAAAATGAAATCAAATTTTTGCTACCTAGTCCTAAATGACAATAAATCACTCAGCAATTCATAAAGAAGCCCTATGCAAAATACATTAAGATTTTTCCAGATGCTTAGGTTTGATTATGTCAAGCCTGATCTGGGGGTATATAATCTAAAAAATCAATGTTGGCAACCACAGGAGGAATTCCAGACAGATAAAGGGATTTGTGGGGGCACAAAGTCCCCCTAACAGCCCTTACCCCTCCTCACAGAGCAGGGGTAAGGGCTAAGGCAAAGGCTTCTTGCATCTCCACAGCTGCAAACAAACCTTCTCTTCTGCACACAACTGTACTGTACACGGTCATGGTTAGTTACCTCCCAACTGCTGTGACAGGTCTGGAGAACTCCCAAAAACCAGAGCAAACCTAACACCATCTTCACAGTCTTGAAAAGTTGCTGAATATTGAACAGTTTTTGTGCTGCACACACTTGCCACTGTCTGGCACAGAGTGACTATGACCAGGGAAATGGAAATATGCCCTAAGACTCTTACCGCATTTTCCCTTCAGTCAATACAGTCAGGCAGCTCACAAGGCAGAATCACAACAGACTCAAAAAAATTTCTTAATTTACTGCCACTGACTCTAATTCAACGTACTAGAAAATGCAGTTAAAAACCAAATGGATAGTACCCATGTTGACAAATTGAAAATTAATATTCTCCTAAAAAAAAAAATACTTAAAAAACTTTGGTTTTAAAATGTCTCCTTTATTCTGCAAGTCTACCAGTGCAATTTGCCAGCAGCCAACTTGAGGAACTGGCTTTGTCTGTTACTGGAACAAGGCCATAGAATGATACAAGCCTTTACCCCTTTCACCTCCCTTCTAGACCAGGACCAGTCCTGAATACTTCAGTATTCCACTTGCTTGCAAAATTAAGGCAGGAAAAAAAGCAGTGGACAAGTGAAATGCAAAAAAAGCACAACACCCTGTCCATGAAGCAAACACTAAGTAGTAGCTCTAGCAATGCTCACTTTCTATTAAAACTGTCATATTTGAAAATTTTACAAAATGAAAAGAATCTTTACTACTTCACCATGGAGAGAAAAATAGTTCTTACATGATCTTTTGACATCTGCACATTACCGAAAAAAGAGGCTGCCCTCCAATATTTGTGTTGTTTCACTTGCATTCATTAAGGAGTTATTTCAGTTAACATTTTCAGATCCTTTACATTATTCATTTGCCAATTAAAAAATAAAAAACAAGAAAAGAAAAAAGTTACACAACATTTTCACTTAACCTAGAGAAACCTTTTGCATTCTGAACCAAAAGCACATTGCTGGAGTAAATGATGATAACTCTGTGGTATGTCTAGGTAAAAACATTCTTTGTAATGCATAAAATGAAGCAGCACATTCATGTTTCCTTCTTTTTCTTATTTGTAAAAAAGGATAATCCTGAGCAGTGGAAGATGAAAGCTGCCTTTTCAAAGCTCTCCATGTGACCTGGTCAGATAGCTGGCTAAACTGATACTTTGCTTACTGTGATTACAGTTCTTCATCCACCAGGATATCACAAAACAGTGGAAGCAACTTCTCTGAAGAGGAAGATGGTCTTCTGACATTGGAACCTTTCAAAAGATTAAAGAGCCAGACATGTTTAGTTCCCCAGCACTAACTACACCTTATTATGGATGCAGAAATCACAGTCAGCTTACACTCAGCTCCCTAACCCTGAAATGCAAAAGCAAATCTTGGAACACTGTGAATATCTTGGAGCGAAAGTGCATCATAAGATGTTTTGTTGCTAGCCATGCTAGCTAAACCTATTTCTTTGGTAGCTGTTTATTTGTCAGCTCAGCTATTTGTCCTTTTTGGGGAAAAGAAAGTCACTCTTTTTGCCAGGGTTTGCACAATGACTAGTACAAAGCACTGTCCCAGACTTCATATGGGATTGCCAGTATGACAGACACTATGTCAACATTGTTCAAAATACCACCACATAACAATAGCAATAATCACAGTCACAGACATGGATATGGCAATTATGAATTAATTACATAAAAGATTTGGCCAAACCTAAAAAGTTTTCTTTCGCACACATTACCACATGTAGAGTTTGTAGATCTCAGAAGAGATTCCAAATAAATTTTCATGAGAATGGGAAAGTTCAAGCAATCAGATTAGGTTCATTGCCTGATTATAAAAATGTGTGTATATAAACCAAAGAGTATTTGCCATAACCTAACGACAACAAACAAAAGGTTATTCTGAAAATTAAGAGTAATGAAAAGGATGATTCTCCATATGGCATGTACCTCTACACTGCTCAAAATGCGTACAGAAGCCAGTTCTGCAAAGTTGTGGGCTGATCACACATGTACATTTGCTTTCAATCTCATTTCATACTGAATAGTTGCATTAAATGCTCAGACAGCTCTCACAGAACTCAGGGTACTGAAAACAGAGTATAAGGACTCCACAGCGCTCTGAAGCTATACCAGTGTGATGCTGCCACAAATTAAATCCAACTTTAAATTTTGTTGATCAGCTCAGGTAAAGAAAGTTCTCTGGAAAAATAAACCATGGAGACTAGAAGCTAAAATAGAAGGAAGATGTTTTAGCAGCTGGGATATCCTCACACCTACCTTTCTCACTCTGGTACCAGTCTGCTCTACCATAAGCCTGCACCCAATCCTTTTCTGGGTATTTCAACCATGCAAAGATGAAGATGAAGGGAAGGAGAATATTGCAGTGCTCTCTGAAGCAGTGTCACTGACTACAAAAGGCTCAGAAGACCTGTCATTGATCCCCATGCCTCTTCCTCCTAAAAGATGATTCTTCCCCTTTAATTAAGCATGCTCAGGCTCTTAAGGGAAATGCTATTCCCAGTAAGGGAAGGGGCTGCGGCTCTTAGGCTGACTTAAAACCTTCATGTAGAGATTGACTTAGAGACTGTTATTTAAATGCTCCTTTTGCTATAAATGTGAAAATCTCATTCTGAAATGAAGTTTGACAGCCTTCAGCTCATTATAAATATTTGATCACTGGGATGCATTTTTAAGTAGCTATTACAAACAAACATCAGACGCCTCAGCATTTATCATAAATGTCAAGAACCAGCAAATCACCTGCAAATTAATGCTGCAGCAGTGCTAACAGGGTTACACAAGAATCAATTCTTGTGCAACTGACTATTTTTTTGCTGCTGTCTGAAATAAAAACAAAATAATATTGGTTAAAGACAGCAAACAGAGCAAAGGTTGGAGAAATATTAAATACTGAAAAGGACAGTCACTGTTACAAACCTTGGTGCAATCAAATATCGGTTTTAATATGACTAAATACAAAGATACACATGTAAGAACAAGGGGTGAAAGCTATGCTAAGACAACAGGAAAACTGCTCAGAGAATAAAGAAGTTTTTTTGAAAAGCCACATCTCTGAAAAAGTCTATAGGGTCATAGAGGATAATCAGCTGAAATAACGTGCAAGGATAACTTTGCGACCAAAAGGCTTAACTCTGTCCTACGATATAGGTATCAAAACTAAAGTTCACTGTGCAGTAACTAGAAAGGGATGTGCCTCTACACAGAGTCAAAACACCCTCAGACAAGTGGAATGAATCACTTCAAAGGTGTGCCTATCTTTCTCCTTTGAGGGAGGTCAAATTCCTAACTTAGGATAAACGCTTAATTTTTAGCCGGCTAACTGATATCAACCCTAAGCATGCAGATATTTTAAAAAAGCAAATAAGCAAGCAAAAAAAACCAACAAAAGCAATCAAACAAACAAAAGGCACCAAAACATTGATGCTGGACTCTTCAATTTAATGTGGTTGTAAGAACGTATCTTTCCTGGCTAGTCACTAACTTTCAGTGAATTCATAAGAGAAGGCAGTTACAAATTTTTAACTGCTCCTGGGACAGTTCAGGAAGAGTTGTGGTATACTGGTCTCAGCTGTCAATTTTTAACGCAGAGCAGCACCCTTTTCTGAAAAGCAGGCATTTAAATAAAATAGATGGGGGTTATTCAGGAGGCCAGACTGATCGTATTATATAGTTCTGGCTTCTTAATTTCTGAATGCATGAAACCTGACCAAGGTTCAGGAACTTGGCAACAACATTCCTAGAAGCACGCCAGAAGGAAAATGAACCTTTCAGAGTATCTAGGTGTACGTTCAAGCCAACGTTCCAGTTCAAAACTCTTTTTGTGGCACTGTTACTGATGCTTCTAATCAATTATTTTATCAAAGACTTAAACTGCTAGCATCTGTAAAAATTAAAATAATTCAACCAAGCTCATAATATAAAACATTCCTATTTAGGCCATCTGGATGTCACCATCAGTCATGCTTTACAGGGATGCAGAAGCCTCCCATTACATGCAACACTGATGGAAACAGATGCATAGCAAATAGCTTCTAACTGCAAGTACTCATTTGTGACTTAAGTAAAAAGCTTGGTTGTTACCCTAACCTGGATTCATTGCTGAGATAGCCAAAATCAATTAACATAGTCATATAACTAAAATCAGACAAAGCAAAACAGACTTGATACCCACAGGTCTCATTCTATGTATCTTGATATACACTGTCGTTAATACTAGCAATGGGGAAAAAAACATGAAGAGCATGTCAAAGTATCTCAGAAAAAAACAAAAACTTCAGAAAAGTATACCTGCACATCTAAAAAGTTATTCCACTGCCCTTTACTTCAAAAATCAGAAATGCATACTTGGAACTCCTAACTATGGAGTGTTATCAAAACCTGAATCTGTTAAAATGCCACAGGGGTGCACCTCTTGATATTATGAACACTGCAGGAAGTGAAAAACAAACCTCCAGGTTGTAGTGGGAAAAAAATCCCCACAGCATCAATAGCCTGGTGTTCTTGTTCAGGGCTAGTACTGATTCTACACAGTTCAGAAGAGCAGCTGGGCTGATCCCAGAGCCCAGCATGCCCTGTAGTTGGGTGTTTTTCCTGTCAAATGACTCATATATATTTAAAATGTATTTAGGTATTTTGTATTATGGGTAAAGATTAAAAATACTTATTCAGAACAGAGCAAAGGTGTTTTCAATTAAAGGAAGCATTAAGTTTTATTTTTTTAAATCTCAGAAGAAGTACACATCATCTTCACTTTTGATTTCCCTTCATGCCAAACATCTGCAATTACACATCCTGGCAATGCCCTTGTAGCTCTCAATGGGTATTTGTCTGCTTTCCCATCCCTGGTATGCTTCATTTTTGGTTTTGAGCAGACGCAGAAGCTCATTGTTCAGCTAAGGGAGTCTCTCGCTCTACCTGCTTCTCTTACCTTTAAGGGCATGAATCGGTTTTGTGCTTCCAGGAATGTTCTTGAAAAACACTCAGCACTTTCTAGCTCCTTTTTCCTCCATGGAAGCTTCCCACAGAATCCTTCCCAGCTGAGCCCTAAGCAAGCTGAAGTTTGCTCTTCTAAAATTTAAAACCTTCGTCGTACTACTGACCTTCAGAGTGCTCAGAGCAGGATTCCAAACTCTACAATATTGTGATTAGTGCAGCCAAGGCTATCACAGACCTAGATATTCCAAAAACAGGTTTTCTTGGTTTGTGAATAACAAGTCCATCAGTGCCTCATTCCTGGTTGGCACATCTAAAGTTTGTATGAGGAAGCAGTCCTCTACACATTCCAGGAACTGGATGGATGATCTGAGTTGCTGTATTGTTCTTTCAACAAATGTATGGGTAGTTGAAGTCACCCATAAGAACCAAGTTCTGTTGACTTGAACATGATACAACAAGGTTATCCTTCCATCCACTGGCAGCTGAGTTCAGCCAAACCACTGGACAGTGCTATATTCTGGCGCTATATTCTCCTCCCTCTCCTAAAGCCAGGATAAATTACCTAAGGATGTGAGGTTCCACCAAAGAGCCATCAGAAACACAGGCACTGGGAAATTCAATGTGAAGAATAACTAATAAATCTGACAGGCTACAGAGTGACCCGTTTTTTTAACTGTAGACTTGATAGCAGCATCAGAAAATCTAAAACCAGAAAACTGTTTCATGTGGAGCTGCTAAACAGTTCAGTTTAAGATTATGAGAAAGACAGACCTGAAGCCTGCAGCGAGCACATGCACTGAAAAGAGACAAAGCTATGGTAATTTTCCTTTCAATCTGAAACACAATCAGCTTAGACTTGTATCAGCACATTGCAAATGCTTTGTTTTCCCAGGAGTTTCTTTGAAGGGGCAGGTGCATCTAAGTAACGGACAGAACACAGTGCTGTATGGACAGAAATCATGTATTACTATTATTCATCAAAGCCCTGGTGAGACTTCCAGGAAGATTATGACATTTCGTATATATTGATTTCATATGAAAACATATGTCTAGACCTCTGGTTCGGTACTTAGAAAATGCCTCTGTTCTGCCTTCATAAAGCCTTCCAGAAGACAGAAAGCAATTTTGCAAATTCATTTGGATTTCCTCTAAATCTACAGAATCTTGTCCTCCCTTTAAATACCTACTCATGCTTTTGTACCCACACAAAGGGATCAAATTCATCTTCTATCTTGCAATCTCTTAAGAAACTAAGCAAATTATACAGTGTCTTACAAAAATAAATCCAGAGACCTGCCAAAAATGACAAAATGGACATAAATAAAAGATAGTTTGAATTTTAAAAGCATAATATTATTAAAAAAAACCCACCAAACTTAACCAAAACAACAAAAGAACCAGCATGAATTACGTACCGTCTATGGATACGACTGTGAAAGGTAGCATGACAAATGTCAAAAAGCCAACTAAACCAGGGAAGTCATTTTTACACTTTTAAGCTACCTGGCAACTTTTCCTTTCATTTGAGCAATCAGCTTGGGACCTCTATGACTAAGTTATGTATATGGACAACTGAACATCCATTTAGGTAAACAAATATTGAAACTGGGAAGTGCAAAAATGAAAAACTGTCTTCTGAGATTGAGGACCATTACAGAGTCCTAGAAACTTGCCTTTTCCTAGAAAATAAGTAAACTTCTCCAGCTCACAGCAGAATGCCAACAAACAATTAGGAGATGACTGAATATAAACCAAGCAATACTGGGTTTCCAAAACTTTCCTCCATTTATCAACGTGGTATCATACCTTGAGGGCTTTAGCAAAGTCAGTGGCAATGTCACCTACTTTGGAAATGAAATATAAAAGGTCTTCTTTCTCCTTTAAATCTCAAGGAACTCTTACCCTAAAGACATAGCAACAGACATACATCTTTCCCAGTCTGCCTCACTGTGAGTTCATGCTCACAAAACATTTTCTCTGGCAACCAGTTACTATCCACAGCTACCACAGGGTTACTATCCATTACTCCCACAGACAACCAGGCCTGCCAGTTGTGTTGGTTTTGTCCCTGCTGTCAATTGCCCCTTGCCAGTCATTCTCAGCAGCAGGAAATCAGATGGCAACAATGGACTTGCTGTTCTGTGATCCATCTGACATCTCATCTGGCTCCATACCAAGTCAGAGGCCCCTTTGCCTAGTTTTGACACTAGTAAATGAAATAGTCATGGGCTGTTCTCAGGACACCAACTGACACACCACAATTCAGTCTCCTTTCACCTACAGTGACAATACAGCTAAACTTCCCTTCAGCTTCCTTCCAAACAAGTAGGACCGCAACCAAACTGTCAGTCAGGAATAAGCTTTGACCCAGGCTAGACCCTAAGTCATGCCAAAGCACTGGAACAGTGGTAACTGATTCAGGCCAAAACCCTCCAAGGGATGTGCCAGCAATCTCTTGTCAGTGTGTGGACCCTTCCTTAGCCTGATTTACTTTACAATTACAGTTTTTGACTAAAGGAAGCAATTATGTAGCAAATAACTTTGAGAAGGATAACCCAAGCAAAAAAGGGGTCCCAGGTGCTGACTCATGTCCTTTCTCTAAAACATAGTTCCTATGAGTCCGAAAGCTCAGCTCCTACTCTGTGCCTCTGTTCTGGTTAGGTTTTTTTTAAGACAGACATTATTTTTATTTTTCCTTTAGAATGGAGTTTATTGTAATAAGACTTCGATTTTACTTCAAGACTGTACGTAGGATCAGTAACAACTTTTCACAAGAGAACTTGCATATCTAAGGCTACTGATAACTGTCACAGAAAGGAAAGAAAACAAGGTAACACTCTGCCACAAGGAAGGAACTCCCATGCCCCCATCAAACCAGAATAGCAGCATTATGTTTACAGATTCAAAAGAATTGATCAAAATTTATACTGTGATGGCTAAACTCCTTTACGTTTTAAACATATTCCAGATATACTCTTTTTCACTACAGTTGCCATGCTTTTATTGTTACTTTCCCATTAGCCCGCAATCCTGCCACTCCTTTTACACATCCTTCTAATTTTAAGACATTTCAATAGGAATCAATAAAGCAGCATAGCAGTTTCAATGACTCTCTTAAAAAAAAAGTCTTCTAGGCACCTTTACACACAAAACCTCTTCACAAAAAGATATTTATGGATATTGGACATCATTCCTTATTTGTTACAAATGTTTTGGAGTTATATTATTACTGACCATCAGGCTGTTTTATTTTCAGTTTTGATAAACTTTCTTGAAGCAAATGGCTCATGTGAATTGCTGATGGCTGATACATAATTAAAAATGTCATTTTATGAGGTTTAAGTGTAAACTGCTTCTCAAAGGCACATAACTTGTTCTTGTTTATGGCACGACATTTTCAGAGTATTAATGCAACAGATTTTGTGAGAGATTAATTTCTTACTCCATTATAATTATTTTCTCATATTCAAAGAAGTAAACTGAAACAAACTGTTTATCCTGCTCACTGTGAAATCACAGTGTGCTCTGAGCAACCATGTCAGAATCACACCCTCACAGATTATGAATAATATCCCTGCTGAGCACTGTTTTTAAAGGAACAAAATATTTGGCCAGGATACTGAAGGTAACAATTTCACACAAGCAAGTCTGTCAGAAGTTACTGGGGGTTCTGCATCTCCATGCATGTGGTGCTTAGAGAATCACTGAGCTGTGCTTGCAGACAGATGACTGGTTTGCTTTTTGCTGTATAAACTCAGGCAGAGGCTTGTTTCTCATCTCTTTCTAAAAAAGCCTCCTTATCATCCTGTTGTTCTTTTCACCAAAGAAAATTGAATTTTCATGAGGCAACAAGCTGAGATTCCAGATCATACAAACCCTCTGCTTAACTGTGCTTTTAGTAGAAATGTTGCTGATGTGACTTGGTATTTGGGTTCTCCAAAGGATCCAGCAAAGCACTGGGCTCATGAGAAACCTATTAAATCCTCCCCTGCTGCCATCTGGTGCCAGGAGCAAGTAAATTACTGTAACTCTTAGAAGAGTACCGCTTACAACACTGATCCTGAGAAGCTGATCAGCTCTATCAGCAGGCGTACTAACGTCTCATCTGTTTGTCTTGTATCTACCCCCTCCATTACAAACTGCTTGAAATGAGGCTCAAAACCTGAAGATAAATTAAAACATGAGGTACAATTAGTAAATGCTTGGGGGACAGTGTGATGGAGGAGACTCCAACTTTCCCTTACAAAGCAGCACAACCAAGCATCTATCTCCAGTGACTTGTATGCACACAGCATGGGCAACAAACAGAAACCAGAAATCCAAGAATATTCACAGAGCTATAGGTTCACTGGGATCACAGAGACATCAGTGATGTAGCTGCCGTTTCCTAGCACAGAGTAATTCTGCACTGCGCTCAGTCCAGATGCAAGAGTGAAGAGCTACACCTTGGAAACAAGGAAAGTTAACAGAACAAACCAAGGAAGCTGCTGGATTTGTATGTGGGGGTGGAAGAATCAGGAGGAAAGGACAAATTCTGCAAAAGAGAGAAGCTGTAACTAGGAAATGAGGATAATATATCTGGAGTAGAATAAGAGAAAAATTTGCTGGAAAATACTTGAAAACCAGGGAGAAGACTGAACACTCATGAAGAGCTGGACGGATGCAGGGAACGAGGCAGTGGGAGAGAGAAGGGCAAGACTGGAACACAGGAACCAGAAGACAGAAAAACAGCCACTACTGTTGAATACCCTGGGGGAAAAAAAAAAAAAAAGATATAAAACCAGACACAGGATGAAGCCCATGAGAGAGAACCCGAGACTGATCTATAGGAGAAAGACTGGAAATAAGTGCTTGCAGTTAAATGGCAGAAGGAGCTTAGAGAGAGAAACGACTGTCAGAAAGGAGATCCTGGATTTTTATCAGAGAGATATAGTGGACAAGATGATATTGGTGATCAAGGGAACTAGGATGGGATCATCCCTTACCAGCTCTTTTCATAGCTCTCCAGTTTTTGGTTTTGGAGAGGGGTGTTTTGGGGGCTTGTTGGTTTTTTTTTTTTACAGCACCTTTTGTTGTGAAATTTCCAGCTACTCTCCTTATTTCTGTGCAGCTTCAGCACTCACAGATATAAAGAGAGCAAACCTGTGCATAAACAGAGCAGGAAAAAGTGGCAAGAGTAAGCAGAATAGTGTAATTACTTTCCTGTAGTCCCACAGTAGGTTAGTATCAAAATGAGGAACAGAATACAGATTCCTCCTCCCAGCTCCAGTGCCTAGTTCCCCAGACCCTGCTGACTTCTTCCATGTCTATGCAGCATATAAAACAGACTGACTAACAAGACAGGCACCACTCCAGCAAAACACAGACCCACATAGGGAGGCATAAACTCATCTCCCTGCAGTGTGAACTGAAGGGACAAAACACATTTCTGGTTCATATTCCATGTAGCCACAGTTGTCACAAGCTCTGTGTCTGAGGTAATAACTTAGGCTTAGAATTAAAAAATGGTAGACTGACAATATTACCCTAACGTGGCTGGTAGAACTCAGCTGTTTTTCATCCACCCAGGTTACAGCTCTATCAGAGCAATCTATTTCTCTCTAGACAGACATATGTCTCTGAAAAGCACAGTGCCTCTTGCAATTACATATCCACATTGCAATGAGGATTTGTAAAGCTCAAGGTCTGGTACATCTTTCATATTTTCCCCCTACTTCATTTGTCTTACAACAAACCATCTAAAAGCATGGCTGACAGGGCACTTCCTACAGTTACAGCAAATGAATGAATTCCTAGTTAATACTATGATCATAAAAAGCTCTATAAGAGAGCTAGACTTTAACAAGTGGTTAGCAACAAAGTAATGAACTTTAATTAGTTAATTAATTTACAACACACTTATTATTTTTATATCTGAAAAAAACTACATCTAGCTACAGCTGACTTCTCTCTCTTCTAGGGAACATTTCACAGGACCACAGAATCATTAGGGCTGGAAGGGACCTCTGGAGATCACCTAGTCATAGAATCATAAACTAGTTAGGGCTGGAAAGGACCTTAAGATCAACTAGTTCCAACACCCCTGCCATGGGCAGTGACACCTCACACTAAACCATGCCACCCAAGGCTATGTTCAACCCGGCCTGGAACACCACCAGGGATGGAGCATTCACAGCTTCCCTGGGCAGCCCATTCCAGTGCCTCACCACCCTTACAGTAAGGAATTTCTTCCTCATATCCAATCTAAACTTCCCCTGTTTAAGTTTGAACCCATTACCCCTTGTCCTCTCACTACAGTCCCTAATGAAGAGTCCCTCCCCAGCATCCCTATAGGCCCCTTTCAGATACTGGAAGGCTGCTATGAGGTCTCCATGCAGCCTTCTCTTCTACAGGCAGTCCAACTCCTCTGCCAAGGCAGGGCCACTTAAAGCAGGTTACAGAGGAACGCATCCAGGTGGGATTCTCTACTTCATTTTCAGCTTCACAAAAAGCATTTCAATTAATAATAACAAATAATAAACAGGAAATCAACAGCAGTTGCTATAAATGAATTCTGAGAACTGTTAATGCAGATTAAAAAACTTGTGTTTCTGTGTAGATATATACAGGAGTAACATTAACTGAAAAAGCTCAGGTTGGGAGAATGAAAAGTAACTTATAGAAATTAATGTTTTGCTGGAACACCTTCCAAACCCTGCATGCTTGCAAGCTTCTGCTACCATCCACAACTTATAGTTGCCATGGAATATATCATAAATAGTTTTTCAAAAAGCTCCAAACAAGAAAGCAAACGTCAACTATATCTCTGTTAACGGACCAATACTGCCACAAGTCTATATTCACCCAAATGTTCACTGGAGAACTCTAGATTTATCTCAACACAAATACATCTGCTAGCATTTATCCTTTATATAACTTTCCTGTCAAGTCCACCATGTTTTTTTAAAACAATAAAGGATCTACACAAAGAGAACTTTGGCTTTGGTTCTGCTCTAGAGACTGCCTAACAAAAAATTATATTACTGCCTCCAACATCTTCTACTAGGTCTTTTAACCATTCTCTGCTATATTACATTGTGCATTATAAAAGGAGATGAAATTTCCCATGGCAGTTATACATAAGTAGGTTTTAAGAAGAATTGAAAGGTTTTTTGGTTTAGCAGTATATTTGATGACACAAAAATACAGAAATCAGTCATTACACACTCTGAGCACTGTTATGCTGTAAAATAAAAATGTTTCATTCCCTTTGGAGATTAACTCTGTCATTAATTCTAAGCTCAATAAGGTGAAGATCACACAATCCAGACCAAAGGTCTTGACTGTATTTTCACATGTGCTGAGTAGAGAACTTCCTTATGCAGGAGGTTCCACTGGTTGTAATGGCTGTACGGAAATGAGAAAGGGTTGTAAACCCATGAAACTAGAAGAAATAACTCACAAGCAAACAAAAAATCAACATGACTATCTGAAAATTATACTTAAGATGCACTAACCCTTCAATTGTCAGAAAAGAAGGAATACATCACAGAAAAATTCTAATGCACTTCAGATTTTGGGTAGATTTTATTGGGTTGCTTATTCACAGATTCTTCACTTCAAATCTGTAAGAACTAGTATTCGCCACCAGCATTCTTCCATTAGTCCCCGAAGTCACAGCATGCTTGCAAAATACATAATAATTTGGCCTCACTTCAAACTTGCATTTTTCTGACTTGCACCTCCTCAACCATCCTCCAGCTTCCCCCATGCTGTGCTTAAAGTCCTAGCCTGAAAAGCAGCTTTCTGCTAGAAGGGACTCAGCAGCCCGTTTGGAACACATAAATGAAAATTCCTGCCTAGTTATCATAAGGCATGTAAAGACTGGGCATGGTAGTTCTCTCCAGCTCTGTATAAGGATGTACTGCTGACTCTTCGTCCACTCCACTTCTACTTTGGTTTAAAGTCTTACTGCATTTTTCCATTCTAGGTCAGTGTCCTATTCTATGCCAGTAGTAACTGTCCATCTGTTTCAGCTTCATTAAATTGTGTAGAAGAGCCCCTAGCTTAAACATGACACTCTCTTCTGGAGTCTCCAGCATCCTTCCATGGATACCAACAGCAAAACCAGGAAAAGGCAGACACATTAGCCAAGGAAAGAAGTGGAAAGCTGTACAAAAGCAACAGAACCATAGTTGAGCATAGTGGGCCACAGGGAAGAATCAGGATAAGGAGAAAGAGACTATTGATGACAGAAGCCTATTTACTAGGTTAATTTCCTGCAGGTATACAGCACCCAAAGAAAAGAAGCTATTAAACTGCCACTATACTTCACTTTAATCTGAAGATGCAAGACAAAAGAAGCTTACAGTGGTAAAAAACTATCAGAGGACAAGAAGAAAGGATCCAGAAAGGGGAATCAACAAAAAGGTAGCGTCTGAATGGACAAGAATAATGAAAAATTTGGAGTAAAGTCAAGCTTAACAACAAATTGCAAGGATAATTACAGAAAAATCATGTTCTCATAAAGAAGATAGTCCTGGAAACTGAGATGTATTTGATGGCCGAAACCAGAATGAAAACAGAAGAAGAAAGTCTCAGGCAGAAGAGAGAGAAGCTGAATAAAGCTCAAATATCATGCCCTTTTCAAATTGGCAATTATCTGAAAAAGCAGAAGAAGATGGAACAAAAATACCTGTTTATCCTCTACTAACATGTTTGAAATTCTGTTCCTGTAAAGAAAACGTGAATATTTTTAATAGTACATCACTTAAAGTAAGCATTTGCAGTTCCTAAAATTCTGTAACTTATCACACAACCAAAAAATTCCTGCCTTTCCTTACAACTGAAACACAACCCTTCTGTTTCATACAAGATCAAAGTAGACACTGGCATTCCCACTAGGGAATATTACTAAAAGCAAGAATCAGTGGCATTAGTTGAATTTGAAACGCTGAACTGGAGAGCTGTTTCTAAAATTTGTTATGAGAAGTCATTCTTAGTTAACAGTTTCTTTTTATTGTGTGCTTTCTTATCACTGTTGACCAGGCTATTACTGCTGTAACAGATTTTTCTGCTTACTTGATGGCACAGGATTTTGCATCCATATAGCAGCAAATAGAGTAATTTTTAAGATTAATTAGATATAACGTAAAAATATGCTCAGACTAAAAGGCCAGGCAGAGTCTTTCACTTCAAAGAACATGACTGAACAAGATGAGGAACTGCCTGGATTCCCAGTCTCATTGTGCCTGCTAGTTCCTACTAGTAGTTAGCAAGGGAAAAACATTGGTCTTTGCAAAAACACGTGGGGAACATGATCTGCAAAGTTAGGCACCTCCGACTCCCTTCAGCACTCTTTCTGTGCATACCTTAACAAAAGTATATCGTCTCAACGCCTCTGAACTCTGTTACCAGAAGTTCCACATTTCCCTCCTTCCATAGGAAAAACAAAGCCACAGTTTGGTTTCTGTTTTCCACAGGAAACATCAAATATTTTAGTTTGTTCTCAGCTCCCGATCACCAAGCTGTACTTCAGCACTCTGTAACTTTCAACTTTTGGCTGCCATATTTTGTGACCCCAAAACAAGTTATATGAAGAAAACCAGTTAGCTCAGCAATAAGAATTTGAGAATTTCGAATACTTTGTGTAGAAGTAAATACCAACACTAACCTCTTTCATTTTTTCCAGTTCATTCTGTAGTGCTTGCTTTGCAATTTCGACTTCTATAAGCTGCTGTCTTAATTTTTCATTTTCATCTTCTGTTACAGTACGTTTTTCTTCCACGTTTTCTAACTCATGATGAAGTCTCACTGACACATCTTTTGCAACCTAAATTAAATGTTATATCAAAAGAAAGATAACAAAAAAAATATTACTGCAGTGCAACTATTTAGAGGCTAATTCTGGATGTTGTGATGGAAGCAGTATGTAAGGAAACGTACACAAGGACACCCACAGAAAGAATTCTAAATGGTTCCAAATTCAAGCCAACTACTTCAAGAAACGGTGCATAATTCCGGAGGACTTTACTGTAAACCACATTAGACATTAAACTCCAACTCCCTCCTAGATTCTGTTACGCTGATGGTGAAACAGGACCTTCTTTGTTCCTGGAGACGGTGTAGCATTTACTTTCTCTCAACCACTTCTAGATTATATTTTGCAATGCACTAAGGTATACGGCCTTCAAATAGCTGACGTGCAGAAGCATCTAAATGCAGGGTCCACCTTTTCCAAGCCTTCCTTACCTGTGACTTGCACGGAACAAACAGCCCTATCTTGATTTCGACCCTGTTCGTTTCTCTCTTCTTCATAGACAGTTAACTTAAATATCTGGCATTAACTGCTATTGATTCATTTAAAGAGTAAAATATGCACAAACAACATCTTTACTGACCTTGTGGTCGCTCAAATAATGCCAAATATTTTAAATGAAAATGAAAACTAATGGGTTTTGTTGTTTGGCTTGGTATTTTTTCAACACGTTTTCCCAAAAATTGAGTTAAAAGTCACATTGTCATAACCTAATTCCTCTTCTTCATGTAAAGGGAGTTTTGCCATTCATACCACTTGCCTTGTATTTTGTGAAACCACCAGAAAGTATAATCACGCACCAAAAATATTTAAATATATACTAATCACTGTTATGATGGCGATTTAGACACAGACTTGAAAAGCCTAATTTCCTGCTTTTTTTAGAACATTAGAAAGTATAATTAATCCTTCTTAACATTAGCTACGGGAGCTCACAGATCTATCCTTTACGGCTTTCACTAGATTGATCTTTAAGTTTGTGTGTCAAAGAATTCTCTTTAGCATACTAAAACTCTACAGAAAATTATAATTGTAAGCAAGCAGTCAAGAAGAATCCGATCAATCAGGAAACAGCAGCAGCTAGTGACTCAGCCTCTCCTGACAAGAAACCTAGTGTGTGCAAATTAGAGATACAATACTGCAGTGTAGCAAAAGATCATTCAACAATCTCCCCCACTGTACATGCAGTAAAGACCCATAATGCCCAACAGAAAGAGTAAGTGGAGGGGAATTTCAGCTAAAACTGAAGAAGCTAAAACTGAAGTCTCTCCAAAGAGACTGCAGGGTGAGCTGAGAATCACACACAGGACTATATCTTGATGTTTTTTCCTACGCTCAGTATTAAACTGCTCATCTGATTGCCCAACCAAAGTAAATGGAAAATCATGGGGGACATTTTTAGCAGCATCCTGTCAGAATCTGTCTTCAGTCCATAGACACAGGTTGGATCAGTAAATTCTGCCAAATAACAAAGTCATTACTGGTAGTGATTTTTGACACAAAGTTTGGTGGTGTAGCAATTAATGCGGGGAAATCCTACAGAGCATTCTAGATCACATGGGAAATGGGATTGACTTGCAAGATGAATTTGAATACAACTATGTGCAAGACTGTATATATAAAGGATTAAGTCCCCTATTACCTATGCAAATGAACAGCATTACTTTGGATATAAATTCTTCAGAATAGGGCTTGGGAACACTACAGAAAACTGCAAACAAGTTCCAATAATGGTTAGCAAGCACCCAAATTCAAATAAGCATTCATCCCTGCTCTAAAGCAGAACACATTCATGATCTGTGGGAATGCTTTGCAAAAACACTACTCCTTTCCAAAGAATCAGTTATATGGTTATTGAGAAAGACATGGGAGAAATCCTAATTCAAGTGAGCCCTTTGTCCAGCTCAACCTGAAGCCTTAACTGCCATCTTTATGTTGCAGAAGAGCACCTAACCAGAGGTGCCCTCATTATTTCCCTCCCTGGCCCTGCACATGTATGAGTTACTGATACAAAGCAACTCTGAGCCAACAAAGAATTCAGCTCTATAAGATGGAATCACAACATCCATTTGGGACACAAAGGCTCACATTCAAGTTCTGCCTATAAAGGTTCGTGTCTCCATGATTCAGCTAAGCATCATTCTGAATGTGCAAAACATCGCATTCTCCTCCCACAGGTTCTCCATGAGAAATGGCAGACGACCAGTCAACTGAAAAAAGCTGGAATTCAGCAGAAGCCTTTAACAAAGTCTAGTAGATGGAAACAGAAATTAAACAACTTCTAACTAGCGCAAGAAAGAATGTATTTTTTCAGTAATTAGACCATTTAGATGTAGAATGGAGATGACTGATACTTTACCAACATCAATCTTTAAACAAGGACTGAAACTTTTCCTCAACAATGGGCTGTGGTCCACTCAGATGTTACGGATGAAATACAACTGATTACACATTGAAATTCAATGGGCTGTGTCTATGCCTTCAGGTGGATGTGGAAAATCCTGGCTTCACTGAAGGCATCAGCAGTTTTTCCACTGACACCAGCTATGTCTGGATTTCATGTGGTGACTCTGCAAGTATTTGATCTGATGGTCCAATGAAATCTTTACTAAAGAGTGCCATAATCCCCTCAAAGTCAGGGTGACTATTCAGTGAGGTTGGTTTAATTTTGCAGTCATAGAGTATGTTTCATGTACCTCCTAAGAGATCCCAAACCACTAGATCCTAATTTGTATTTGAGTCATTTCTTGCACATTAACTTCACAAAAAACAATTGGACTGAAGCTGAAAATGGACTATTTATGTACTGAAGGGCATCTAACACCAAGGTACACTTGACCACTGCTATCCTGTGAGCTGGTTTGGGTACATGGTGTACAACAGAACAGATGGAAATGCTTGACTCATGAGGACAACGAGAATGGTCATGTCTCCTTCTGTGATGCTCCCTCCCCTCGACACCTGCTCAACGTCTGTACCTTGAGGTCCTGCTCCATGCTGCGCAGAAGCTCACCATCGATCTCGCCGGTCTGGGCGTAGCGGAGCCTCTTGCGCTCAGCCTTGCGCAGCCGGTACTGAAGGATCCGGCAGTTCTTGTTGGCTCGCTCCAGTTCGTGGCGCATTTCCTGAAGCTGGCAGGCATCCTCCTCAAAGAAACTGTCTCTCATCTCGTCCATCTCTGTCCTCAGCTCATCTATCTCGTTCTGGCACCGGGGCGAGAAGGGGACAGGGAAGCAACAGGTGGATCATGAGCACAAATGTTAGCACGCATAGGGGAAGGCGTCCAAAATGGAGCTCCTCCCCGCAGGGACGCCAACTAAATACAACCCGGCTCATTAAAAACACCGCAGCGAAGCAGGGAAGGGCCACTGCCCGCGACAGGGCCATCTTAACCCTGTCTCCAGTTCTACTGCCGGGGGAGGTGGCGGCCGGGAAACCCCTCTCCGGCGGGGGAGACAGGGATGCCGCCCAGCCTCCCTTCCCCCCAGCCCCTCACCTTGAGGCTCTCGTTCTCTTCCCGCAGCTTCTCCATCTCTTCCTGCATCTCCTCCTGCAGCTGCGGGCTCAGGGCGCCCTCGGAGGCGCCGCTCCTGCCGCCGCCACCCGCCTCTCCCTGCCGCAGCCCCTCCTCGCCGGCCGCCGCCATGGCAGGAGGCGAGGAGGCGGAGGCGGCCGAGGGAGGCTCAGTCGGGGCGGCAGCCGCGGAGGAGGAAACGGAGGAAGCGCTGCCGCTGTGGTTGCTGCCCTTGGTTTGCATCTGGGCGGCTACGGCCAGCCCTTTCCTGAGGTGGAACTGGATGAGCTCACTTTGCAGGCATCCCTCCTTCCAGTACCCGCCGCCGCCCGCCGCCCCGCGGCCCTTCCCCACACCCGAGGAAGATGGAGGCGCCGGGGCCGCCTCCCCCACGCCCTTCAGCGGAGACCGCCCCGCTTTTCCCCGCCACTGCTTGGGCGGCGGCGGCGGCTGCGGCGCCACCGCCCCCTCCCTCTCCCCCCCGCCGCCGCCGCCTCCTGCAGGGGGCGCCTCCTCTGCTGCCGGTGGGGCGGCGGGCT
>JANRGW010042709.1:0-10435 GCA_024733675.1 Psilopsiagon aymara | reverse complement strand
CTGCAGGGATGGGGCAGCCACAGCTTCTCTGGGCACCCTGTGCCAGCGCCTCAGCATCCTCACAGGGAACAGCTTCTTCCTCATATTCAACCTGAATCTTCCCCGTTTTAAACACATTCCCCCTTGTCCTCTCACAACAGTCCCTGATGAAGAGCCCCTCTCCAGCACCTTTGTAGCCCCCTCTGAGATACTGAAGCTGCTTTGAGGTCTCCACGCAGCTTCTCTTCTCCAGCCTGAACAACTCCAGCTTTCTCAGCATATCTTCATGCTCCAGTCCCTGATCATTCCTGTGACCCTTATACCCTCAGGGGGGTGACTGCTGCACCCCATCACCCACCTGAGCCTCCCTCGCTGTGCCTGCTGCCCCAGGCGCTCCCGCAGCAGTGCCCGCAGGTCCTGCAGTGCCGGCACCGTGCCGGTCCTCAGCATCACTGTGCACTCGCAGCACACCCGCAGCACCATGGGCCTGGCTGTGCTGGGGGAAGCATCCCCACAGGTCACTGGGATCTGCTGAGAGAGGTGCAACAGGCACAGGGTGGTTATTTAGACTACGTCACTTCTCACATCAACAGAGGTGACACAGACACAACCCCTCATGCCAGTGCTACCATGTAATGGTAGTGTAGCACCAGAAGGCAACTATGGATCCAAAGCTTGGGATCAACTGCTCCTCCCATGATTCAGGAAGCCTATTTCTGGGTCTGATCACACAGGTACCTCCCAACCTCAAGCCCAGCTGAGCAGGGCCCCAGTTCCTCCAGCCAGCTGGAGAAGTGCAGCCAATTCCCATGTTGTGCTGTCTCCTGTCTGAACCTGAACAAAAAACTGCTCCAAAAGCCCTGCAAAGAGGGTGGCAGAGATAAAGTGAGCAGAGCCCATCTGCAGCTGGCACTGCCAGAGGTGCTGTCCCCAAGTGGACACAGGAGCAATTCCAGCACCACCATACACAGTGGTTGGTAATGACATGGAGGTGCATCAGAGAACAGCATCCCAGAACACAAACAGGAATGAACTGTGGTACCCAAACTGACAGGAGCAGAAAATGCTACACGGGAGGATGGAGGGAGGGCCAGCAGGTAATTCAAAGACAACTCTCTTGCAAAATAGGCTGTGAAGTGTGTGCCTGAGGATGTTGCTGTGTCTGAGGCTCCTGGCTCCTTGGGGGGTGCCACAATGGCACTGCCCTACTAAGCCTCAGCCTTGGGCTGTCTCACAAAGCTGTATGGTCACAAACTTGAAAGTGGTGGACGAATGAACCTACGGGAGCCTCTCTTTGGAATGGGAAAACAGGCAGAGAAAGAGGGGGTTTTCCAGGTGATTTGGGGCCAGCTCAGGAATTTCAGAGGATTTGGCCAGGAATCTGACATTTTTCACAGCCTTGACCTCTTGAGGCTGTGCCAGCTTGTGGAACACCTTACCTTGGAGTCCATTTGAGCACCAGCACCATTTACAGGGGCATTTTCTCCCCCAGGAGATTCTGTAGAACAAAACAAGAGCAGAGGAAAAGCATTCGCACTCAGCAGAGACTCTGCACCTCTTCTGCAACCCCCAGCACGCAGGCAGCCAGGGCTGCAGTGGGCAACCAGCCTCCCCATGCACCCCAAAGCAGTGGTGGGCACAGCTCTAAGTCACACCCACTGAGGTCCCTGGCCTGGGGACTACCTGGCTTCTGCTTCACGTGGAGTCGGCTGGGAGGCACCTGGGCAGGAGGGAGAGGAATCCCATCGCTGATCTTCTACAATAGAGCATCAGAGAGAAGTGAACAGAAGACACTGGAGACTGGACGAAGCTGTTGTGCATGACAGAGGCTGCAGCCAGTTATAAATGTATGGGTGCAATCCCAGAGAGAACTCCAGGAGACCAGTTTGTTAACTGGCTGGATGACGTGGAGCACTCAGAATGGTCTCTGCAGCTCTTGTAGGTAGCAGGGGTGATGTGAGACACCTCCTTGGCCTCTTGCTCCTTGCTGGGTTGGTGCTGGAGCAGAGGCTGCTCACACTGTGCTGAGGGTTCTCCCCACAGTCTGCCAGCTCGCCTGGGACCTTGGGCTGGTTCACAGTGAGAGAGCGATGGAGCAAATGCCCAAGCATGGGCTATGATCAGAGATTCGGGGGGGGGGGGGGGGGGGGGAGGAACTGGGAATCACAGCAACATCACAACTGTGAGCTTTCAAGAATCCCTCACAAGAAACAGGGGTCTGAGTTGCACCTTTCTGCACTGGTTTCAGATGGAAAAGTATTTGGATCATGTGTGGACATGTCTGTGGTGGAGATGACAGATAAAGGAAGTTTTCCTAAGTCAAAGGTGAAGGTTAGGGCTTAGCGCATGGCCCTAAGGCAAAAAGCAGTGCCTCTAAGATATTACTGTCCCACTGAAGGAGATTAACCTGCTCTCTGCTGGTGAACCAGAATGTGTCAGCCCTCCTCACCTGCTTCCATGCTACACTGACTGGCTATAGCCACCACGGGAACAGGCTGGATAAACAGAAGCCTTAAGCCTTCAAACTCATCCAGTGGCACAAGTTACAGTGGTCAGGAGAGCCATGGCAGCTGCTCATTTTTGTGTGCCCGGTCAGCCCATGATGGATAAGAGCTACCAACACCCAGAGCAGCTGGTGGTACAAGCCACTGTGGCTTTTAACTCTTCTGTTGCTCCTGTTCATGAGCACATGGTCTTCAGTCAAGGTGTCTCAGTACATCATACTCTGTGTGTTTCTTACACAGCTGTCCTGTCCTGTGATAATCTTACACAGAAGTGTCCCAGATGTACCTCTTGGTCCCTTCCTCACCCCTGCTTGCAAGGCTGTCAGCTCACCCATTTATCCATCTTTGAGGTAGGCTCCAGGAGAGAGCTGGGAATGCGCAGCTTCTGCAGGACACAAAGCAGAGCAGGGTGAGACAGCAGCTGCTGCTGTGGCAGCCTCAGCCCAGCCCACCCAGCCCCACTTTCTGTGAGCCCCACTCTGCACTGCTTCTGCCTTTGCAAACCACCCCTGCCTGCAGCAACTTGAATATGCCCACGGGGGCCCAAGGTCTCATACAGTAATCCACGAGGGTTTGTGCTTAGATACTGCTGACAAAATCCCATGGTTCTTTTGCGTATTTTTCTGCTGGAAGCAGTGCTGCTGCTGGAATGGCTGGGATGTAACAGCCCAAACACCCTGCTCTTGAAATGGGTGCTTGGGCAGAGAGCAGCAAGGATATTGAGGGGTACCAGTGCAGCAGCATCTCTGTGTCTTCTGCCAACCACTGCTCTAGAGCTCCCAATTTCAACTGATCATTGTAATTATGCTTTTTGTTTCCTCAGTGTCTATTATTTTACCTTTTTTTTTGACTTTGAATTTCATTTGACACTTCACTGAGCTTCAAGCAGCACATCAAACAGTTCTATAACTGTACACTGCCAGCTTCAGCTGCTTTAGGCTATGCCAATTGCTTGACTGTAATGGAACACGGTCACCTTAAGGAGCACTACATCCCCATCCCTATTACTACATCCCTTAGGAATATGCTAAATGCTTAGGTCACAGGAGATTCTCTGTGGGGACACCCTTTCTCCAAAGAGAAAGAGAAAGAAATAAAATCCTGTTCATTTATGCCTACTCTTTACTTCTATGTTTCAACCTGTCACCGGCCCTCAGGGCACTGCCTCTTGCTCAAGCAGCAAACTGGGGTTTCAGTGAAGAATCTTCTGACTTTTTTTGGAAGTCTAGGCAGATGATGCAGGCTCAAGCTAATCCTTTGGCTCTTCTAAAGCATTTCAGTAGATGTGTGAAAAAGAGCTGCTGTCAGCAAAAGATTTTCTGTGATGTCGTTTTATCTGTTCCTGTTCAATCTGTTTGCACTATAGTTCCCTGGTCTGCAGGAAGATGTCAGATTTGCTTGACTTTAATTCCTTAGGTCTTATCTAGAGCCCTTTATAAAACCTGTCTGCACAGCTGAAATCCTTCCAGAGCCTTCCCAAAGTTAATGTAACAGAGGTACTACACACCAGGTAAGGACCGGCTGCTCTCCTCAGCTCTGGTAGAGCTCTCAGGTGACAAAGACTTCTCTAAATGGTGGCTCCTGGTGAGGTCTGTTATCCTACAGAATCCAACAATAGGATTTTGTATGGTGGAAAGCACAGCTGCCTCCAAAAATGCCCACATGGAGATACAGAGGTGAATAGCAGAAGATGGTGGGAGCCAAGTGCCATGGAAATCTACAGTTACACAAACTGTAGCTGGTCTGTGGAAATTAGCTCCTGAACTCATCCTCTGCAGAGCTACAGGGTGCCCAGGGGATGTGCTCAGAGGGTTGCAGCATGCTCCTGTCTAGGCCTCTGTGGTCTCTGCGGGTGGAGATGGGCTGGAAAGCCCACCCACTGTCCTTACCTGTCCATCATGTATGGCTGTAGCCCAGCCGTCCCCTCCTCTTGTCAGCACAAAGACCAAGCTGCTGGCTCCCACTGCCAGCTTCTCCGAGTCCTCAGGGTAGTAATGGGACAACACCCGGTAGTAGCCTGACTCACTATCTCTAGAAAGAGAGAATGAGAGCACCTTTACTAACCCTGGAGGTCTGGTGCTGGATGCTTTGTTCCAGCAGTGCACTGATCCAAACTGTCCTGTGCCAAATGTTCCAGGTGTTGGGAAATGATGATTTCCATTGCTACTCTTTGGTTTAAATGGGAACAAAAGCAGTCTGGAAAACACTGATTTCCCAAATGCAGCTGCTGCATTTTCATTGCACTGACACATGTTCTCCAGATCAAAGCAATTATTAAACTCAGCATGAAGTGCTGCTGGTACAATGTCACCAGGACAAATGGTTTCATGCTTTTTCAGCCAAGGCTGATTTTGGCTCAGCAGGGCTGGGAGGGGATATCTGGAAGCCTTTTCCTGGGCACTAGGATAGGGCAGCTGAGCATCCTCCACCAGAGACCTGGGCAGGTCCCACAACCTCTCTCTGCTTCCATTCCCCAGCCATGGCATGATCCAGGCCTGTCTCACAAGACTATTGAGTCAACTCCAGCAAAGTACCCTGAGATTCTTGCATGAGAGTTGCCACCTGCACTGCAGTGCCTTTGGCAGCCACACAAGCCTTTGCGTGTTTGTCATTCTCTCCACCCTTGGTGAGAAGTGGGTGTAGATCCCACAGCCTCTTCAGACAAAGATATAAGAGAACAAAATGTGACCTGAACAGAAGTAGTGAGAGAAGAGTTAGATCAAGATGGAACCAAACACTTACAGCAGAGCATCAGCACCAGGTTCATAAAAGCCCTGTTTCTGTGGGAGGAACAACAGCATCTATTTATAACAATACCTTACACAGGAACAGTACCACCTTCTTTACTGTCCCTCTGAATACCACACTGTGGTGTTTTGTCTTTGCTTTTAAACACATTTGTCACACCACAGCACTCAGACAGAAGTCTGCTGCTCTACACCTTACCAGGATGTACCTTTTATTTCTCCCCCTTCCTCTTTATCCCATAAGGAGATGAATAACAAAATACCTTCCCTTCCCTTGGTTCTAAGAAACTCATATTACAGTGCAAGGCAGCCACGCTTATGCTGACAAATCCAGTGATGTGCTGGGCAAGCACGTGTTGGGCACAGCAAAGTCTCCACTGCTGTTTTGACACAGCAAAGAGACAAAAATGCATCTTCAAAGGGTTGGAGACTCACATCACTAAGTCCCTTCCAGCCAATGCTGAAGCCCACCTGACTTTGAATGGCCCCATGGATCCAGTCTGATACTGCACAGTTTCCTTCATCAGTGTGGTCTTACCCTGATGGTGTTAGGATCTGAGGCCCTACCTGGAGCTCCATTCCTTCTTTCACAGCTCTGTCCTGCTCACCTGAGGCCTGAGAGGCTCGAAGCCAATGTACTCATCATTGGGAATGATGGATGAGATCACCTGTTGGACGGCAAAGCAATGACTGAATCCAGGCTGGATGAGGAGACCCTCAAACTTCATGCCAGGTTATCTACTCGGCCTCATTTCCTTCTGACATCCTATGGTCAGGCACAAAGTAGAGCCATGCACATAGTGCAAAAAGCAGACCTGGATTCCCAGAACAGCATTAACCATTCCTGTCCCTGTTTTTTCAGCCTTTCCAAGGCTTCTTTAAAAGTACATGAGTGAATTACTTTCCCTCCCCTTTCCTTTATTCCCATCAGAGCTCTCTGGCCTGTGGCACTTCTGCTGCCTCCACTGGTCCCAGAAGGGATCAGAGAAATTCTTTGCTGACTTGCATTAAGGGATGTGATGAAGCATTTGTCTCCCAAGTGCCTGCCTGTCCCACTGGGAATGCAGTAGTGCATAGGAGCATGCTGGACGAACATGCTCCTCTTGAAAATCTCCTTGTCGGCCTAAGGACGGTCACAGGGTTCCCTAAGGACCTGCTCAGCTTTTTCAAAGTTTCAGGTGACCAAGACTGGGAAAGAGTTTTAGCACAAAGGGCAGTTTTGACAGAAGAGGAGGCAATTTAACAGATTCCAGCCTCTGCGTCCCAGATGCCTTGACCCTGACAGTCCTGGTCTGGGATCTCCATTAGCACAGTGAGCAGTGAAGCAACCAACAGTAATGATCTCTGGAGAGGTCAGAAGGTGAGATTTTAAGCTGCTTGTTGTTAATCTTAGTAATCACAGGCCTGTTACCTTGGGTTTACCCAGGAAGTCTTTTGAATCCAGCTGTTCAACTTCCTTCTTTCGTGGTCGGAATAACTCCCCCAGAGGAACCTGCATGGGCTCTAAAAATAGATGGTTCTAGGGCAGGGAAAGCAGAGAAGGGAAAAGCCACCAGTGAATGTTAAATGAAACATAACAGCAGTGAAAAGCAAATAGAGCTTCCTTATGTGGGTAACATCAGCTCCAGGAAGACACTGGGGCAAAAAATTACATCTGTGAACTTGAGAAAGGTCACTCAGGTTTAATGAGCATGTGTAAACTCAGCAGCAATTACCCAGTGATGAGTCAAAGACTGACCCTGTTGGCATGGGATGGGTGGGAAGGGAGAGCAATGGAATCAGGTTTCTTAAACAAATCTTCAAAGAAGTTTTTCTATTTGATTTCAAAGGTTGTTATTTTCTCCCCTGTTCAAAGGCTGAGTAGCATGCTAACAGAAAATATAAATGATACACTAATGTAAAGCACGAACATGATGCTAGCACACATGATCAGATCTTAGAAAGGATACAAGTAAGATAAGGAAGTATGGAGGAAGTAAATAACGAACCCTCCAGGAAGAGTATATCAGAGACCTGCAAGTTATTCCTGGTCATAAAAGAGTTGACTAGGGATTAGAAGGGACTAGAAAACAAACCCCCCAACCTGAGAGGCTATCCCATAATTCTTCACTATGGTGTTGCTGTGCTATGAAGCACCCAGGGCTGACGGAGTACCTGATTAGCTGAAACACTTGTTTGCTTGAGCACCAGAAGCAAGTTGCTTTGACTCTGTTACCATGTGACCAAGCAGACAAGAAAACCCAAGCATAAAATTAGCACATTCTTACCTCTTGTCTCTTAACTTCAACCCAATGCACATACCCAGGAACTCACAAAGGGGCTCTTACCAGCACTTGTTGAAAGGCCAGGTCTAGGATAGCTGTTCTTCCTTCAGGTTTCCATACAGCAGCCTTGTCCAGGGTGACTCTGGCCTCCTGCCACTGCTGCAGCTGGCACTGTGCTGCTGCAGTGCTGTACAGGACCTGGAGAGGGCAAGGAGAGAACAGAACTGAGGGCTGAGACCCAGCTGCACCCATCACAACTAGCAGAACTCAGCCAAGCAAGAGGGCCAGGCACTGGATCACCACAGGTACAGCAGCAGCCATCTACTCCCTGCTGGTTACATAGCTGAAAAACCCTTCATGTTTAGAGCGGAAAGAGAATAGCTGTACCTCTGCACCTCCAGGCTAGCTGCTGGAGCTGCCAGCTCTGTTCAAGCCAAGGAGAAGCATGGGAAACACCAGATGAAGACTCTGGTACCACAAAAGTTCTAATCTTCATGCAACTGAAATGCTGGGAAGATTCTTGCATTTCTTCCTACATGCAACTAGGTAATATTTTACTGTGCAGAGTAATTCTGACTCCCTTTCACTGCAAAATAACTTGACTGAAACTATTTCACATTGTGGTGGGCTGTGAATGTGCAGATTGTCAGCTGTAGCTTGTTACCCTTTAGCAGCAAGTAAGCATGTTGAGTGGTGAAGTGGCAAAGTGTGGGAGTAGCACAAACTGGGTGTTGGGAAGCCTTGATCCATATGCTAATTAAGAGTGGGAGATCTCTTATCTCTGCCCAACAGTCAGTGTATGGAAAAGTTGCTGGCCCACAGAGCAGAAGTGTGACCTCACCAATCTGCTGTCAGATAGCTTGCTACATTACAAGACAGGATTATCAGCCTGTCAATTGCTGTGTGGATCCTGGGTGCAAGTAGTGCTTGGGACAGAGGTGCAACTAATAGGATGCTTTTCCTTTGCTCCTTTATCATGACAGTAGCAAATGACAGTTTGGGGGTGGTGTGGAAAGGCAACTCTGAACATTTACAGGAACTGCAGGGATGCTGCCTCTTGGAGAGGCAAGGCAGCAGTTCTCACTCAGCTCAGAAGTGCTACAGCCTTGCAAGAGGCAAATAGTTTAGGATTTTCTAACCACACAGCACATTTCCCTATGAGGGTCAGCTGCAGCACCTGCGAGGCCACGCATGGGGAAAGCTGATGGTGAAGCTCTGCAGGAGGATTGGTTGTGGGTTTTGGAGATGAGCTGCAGGTAAATGTAAGAGTGAGATTCAGCTGACTCAGGATGCAGATCCCAAGTCTGGAGTGTCAGTCCAGTGAGAGCACATGTGCTGGCAATGCCCAGAGCATGAGGAGTGAAGGACTGCATGTTCACACCAGGAAAGGTACCAACCTCCTCGGGATGGCCAGGGGCACTCCCGCAGCCCTGAACCTTCCAAAGGGACTGTTTCTAAGCGTATATGAGGGCAGAGAAGGCAGTGCTGTGGTGCTGAAACTGTTAAAAGCCAGTGAGGTTTGAGTAATAGCACAGATGCCATGGATGGCTTCTTCCTACCAGGTATAAGGTACACGGAAGTTGACTGAGATTGAAGGGGTTTCTGGCATGCTTGACTGAAGTTACGCAATAACTCCTCAAGCCTGTGGAGGTGAAGAATTAAATACTCTTTCCTGCATCTGCCTTTCAGTCTCTGTGTGCAGACTGAGGAGAGAAAACAAAGTGAGCCCCCGGAGTACAGTTTCTAGAAGTCTTTCACACTCCAGATATTACAAATATTCACAGTCAATTCAGACTTAGATGGTTTCTGAGCAGGCAGGTTGACTCCGTGTCACAGTGTAAGAGCTGCAGAAAGAAGAATTACAGAAGCAAAACCCAGCTTACAGCCCAGTGTGTGAGTTTAGACACAGAGGAAATGTGAAGACCAGTTGCTACAGCTGGAAAACCAGGCTTTCAGGCACATAAGTTTCTTAGAGTATTCATTATGGGCCAATTCTGTTCCCATCTGTCTACATTTCAGCCTATTTCAGCTTTCAGAGCTGAGGAGTTCACAAAACTTACAAATATATTTATATGTACCTAAGTCTAAATATCACATGCATACATAAATAAGTCAAAAAACCCAATCCAATATACAAACTTCTATGCATCTGCTCTGAAGAACTTTTCAAACTGTACAATTTGCTGAACTCTTCAGAGGTGAGACTGTTTTATGACTTTTATGATTATGTTTTTAGTGTTCTAATGCACTATCCTGAAAAGCTCCTGGGTCACTAATGCCTACTGATCCTCCCAAGAAGAGGGGAAGGGCTGCTCTGACAGGCCGACTCTTACCTCCCATGCATACAGGATGTGCCTCAGCCCCAGCTGCTTGTAATCAATGAAGGGATTTTTTCTTAGGTGACTGAAAGCCATATGATAATCAGAGAGAGCTTCTTCATACCTGCAGTGAGGAGATGACAGAAGAACATGAGACCAGAGAAACTGAACACTGTTCAAGAAATTTGCCTGTGCAATCCTCATGAGGTTCAATAAGACCAAGTACCAGGTCCTGTCTCTGGGTTGGGGCAATCTCAAGCACAAACACAGGCTGGGGAGAAAGGGGATAGACAAGCCTGAGGAGAAGGACTTCGGGGTGTTGAGTGAGAAGCTCCCCATGACCCAGCTTCAGTGTGTGCTTGAGCCCAAACCCCCCCTGTGCTGGGCTGCACCCCCAGAGCGTGAGCAGCAGCTCAGGGAGGGGATCTGTCCCTCTGCTGTGCTCTGGGGAGACCCCCCCTGCAGTCCTGACCCAGCTCTGGGGCAGCAGCACAGAGGGATGTGGAGCTGTGGAGTGAGTCCAGAGGAGGTCACGGAGCTGCTGCGAGGGCCGGAGCAGCTCTGCTCTGGAGCCAGGCTGAGAGAGCGGGGCTGGGGCAGCGTGGAGAAGAGAAGGCTCCTGA
>JANRGW010042707.1:0-10007 GCA_024733675.1 Psilopsiagon aymara | reverse complement strand
GAGAAGAGAAGGCTGCGTGGAGACCTCATAGCAGCCTTCCAGTATCTGAAGGGGGCCTATAGGGATGCTGGGGACAGGTTATTCATTCGGGACTGTAGTGAGAGGAGAAGGGGTAACAGGCTTGAACTTAAACAGGGGAAGTTTAGATTGGATATGAGGAAGAAATTCTTTCATGTAAGGGTGCGAGGCACTGAAATGTGTTGCCAGGGATGCTGTGAATGTTCCATCCCAGGCAATGTTCAAGGCCAGGTTGGACAGAGCCTTGGCTGACACCATTTAGTGGGAGATGTCCCTGCCCATGGCCAGGGGGTTGGAATTAGATGATCTGAAGGTCCTTTCTAAACTATTCAATGAGTCTTTGATTAATATCTTCAGATATCTTGATTAAATTGGACTTGGCACACATAAACCATGATACCAAACCAGGGATTGCCCAGAATATTTTTGTTTTCATGTAAGTTTTATTTCTTACAACTTGCATATCTCTGAGATAAAAGGGAACTCCTATGAAACTTGAAAGCAAAACCTGTGTTTGTATAAAAATGCACTTACCATTTTCATTTACTTGTATTTTAATGTGTGAAATGTATGCATTTGAATTATTTTCGTTATTTGGAATTGTAGCATTGCTATGCAGTAGTCATTTTGGTGAAAAGGTGAGGCTTTTTATAGAGATGTATGCAGTGTCAAGGTGTAAACTAACCTTTTGGAGACTTGATTCTTATTTTTCTTTCATTCATTGTTGTTATTTGTGTCTGGATAAAAGTGTGCCTTGTGGGTAGCACTAGTACCTAAGTAACAAAACATGTAAAATCACCCAAGACAGGGGAACTACACTGACAAACCCAATAAAACCCCTAAATTAATTTGAGAAGTTTTTATACCTATTTTAAGGTGCTATGAGTGTAATAATTTAAAAATAAAGCTATGCAAGCCCAATGTTTAAAGCTGCAGCTATTGTCAAACTCTATAGAAGGGTTGATCTCATACTTGTTAAACTCAGTGCGAAGCTCCTACTGATGGCAATGTTTTTAGCTTCTTAGATTATTAAAGAAACTACTTTCATTTGTGTGTCTAAATGTGAAACTGCATTTTTAGATAGGGTTAGAAATCTCACAGCTTAGACTATTTCTCTTGGTATTCCTTGGTTTAGGATAAGTTTGTCTAGTTCCTAGGAGAGAAATACCTCAAGAATTAACACTTTTTTAGCATCTGCTTAAAGATCTTGTGTTGCTTGCGTTTACATTTGTGTTGACAGTAGGAGTTGTACAGATATAAGAATACTATTCAGAGAATTTAGTTGCTTAATCTAAATAAGATGTACAAGGGCCAAATTGCTGTGTAGGAAAGCTCTAAAGGTATGGTAGTATAGTTACAGCTGTTTCAGAAAGCTGATAGGTGCTCATCTGAGAACCCTGACTGCATTTCCCTGACAATTTTTAGTGTGCCATAGTGAGGACTGAAGTTACCTTTTAAACCATTTTGAAGAATTTAACTTTATTGCAGCATACTAGGATCATGGACAAAGTTAGGTCCTCAGCTGAGAAGCGGGAACTTTGCAAACTGTGCATCGTTGACTACATAATACTGCATGAGCATGCTGTGGCGCTTGTAAATGTGAATTAGGTGGAATGTTCTAAAAGCATATTTGACATTTTGTTCCCTCGTGGTGTCACTGTAGCCCAATGTATTTGGGTATTTAGTTGGGTTTAAAAGTTGAATATTGTTCTTTCAGGTAAGAATGGAGGAAAAATTATTCTTCCTTATCACCCCAGAAAGTTGTCTAGATCTAAAAAGATGTCTTAGTAAAATCAAGCTATCCAAAAATTGCTCATTTCGTTTGGTCCTCGTGAAGATAGTGCATTTTGGTGTGGAGAGTTACCTTAAGAGGAATGTGAATGGAAGAGGGAGCACTGGTCCCACTGGAACCTGGAGCAGGTGCTTATGGTTTTTTTAAGCTATTTCTTCATGTGCTTCTAGTGGAAAGGTTTGTTTGCTTGGTATGTTGGTATGTTTTTGTGGTTGTGTGTTGGTGTGTTGTTGTGTGGTTTTGTGTTGTTTTGTTGTTTGTTTCTTTGTTTTTCTCTGCAGTATCAATTGGATTTTCGCTTTCCCAGAATGGTCATTTATTTTTGGTTCAAGCAAATCATTACTTTAAGATTGCCATTAGTTACAGTCATGGGGTCTAAATGCCATCCACACACAAAAACTATCACTCTACAGAGATGGATAATCATCTCAAGATGAGAACTTGATAATCTTGATGGTGTTTAAAGAGATAGAAGTGTGATAATTTTGTAGTGCTTGTGGTGTGTATGAATACGGTAGAATAGGCTTTTTATTTTGCTTTTGCAAATTTGAAATTTCCTCGCTCTTTGTGTTTTTCTGACGAGTTTCCATTAACTTATTGAATACCACTGTGAGTCAAGACAGAGATCGATATATTTAAGCCTACATTCAGACAGATTCAGTTAAAGTAGTAAAGGCATTAAACTGAAAAATAAAAATGATGCTTCTCCTTTGGATCTTGTCTGTGACTAATGATTCAGTGAGATGTGAGCACCTGTGTGCAGCCCACCTTCCTTGCTACTTTGGAAGATCAGAGGAGGAATTGGTAGGAGTGTGTTGATCATAGCGCAGCTTGCTGTGTCCATACTTGGCTGTTTCATTTGTTGTCTCTTGAGCTGGTTAACTTGTCATGGGTTTCAAAGAGACCTGGGTTTCAATAGATGTTTTTCTCTACCTCAGCTTCTCTGACAACTAGCTAGTGTGTTTTGAGTGGTGTAGCATAGAGCCTGTTGGAGGATTGATGTTATGGCCAAATAATGCACCTTTCACACTAAGTGTTTACCAGGATTTAACTCCAAAATTGTGCAGTGCCCTTTTAGTAAAAAAACCCAAACCAAACCACCAAAAAGCCCAAATAAACAAGAAAAAACAAACAACAAAATCCACAAACAAAAAAACCCAAAACGAAACCCCTACAAACTGCACCCAAACTCCTGAACTAAACAAAAAATGTAAGCTCCGAACAGTTTTCAGAGTAAAAGATTTTTGCAGAGAAAAAGAGCTGGAAAAGAGCTGATGCCTCTGAAGAGGATTTCTGAAGGATTTTGGGGAAAGAGAAGTAGGTGGAGGAAGGCCAAGTTCCATGTTACTTAAGCATCCCCACAGCCTGTGAAGCAGAAGAGCCTTGTTTTCTCTTCTCGGCTGGCTGGTGACTTTGTGGCAGCAGCCTGCTGATCATCTCAGAGGTGGGATAATTCAAACCTACAGGGAAAAATGGCAACATTGGAAATAGTGGTTAGTTTGAAACTACCTGACCTGTTTTCCCTGTTTTAAAGAGCTGTTGCTATGGCAACAGCAGCTCTGCAGGGGAGCACTGCGACGTTTCAGGGGTACGGCAGTCCATGTGCATGTGGAGGGGCTGCATCACTTTCAGCACGAAACTGTGTTCCCTGCACCCACCTTTTTGGCAGATACCTACACTACCCTAGAATTAACACAGATACTTAAGAAAACATACTACCTAAATCCTAATGCAGCAGTTTCCTATTACTCCTTTGTTCATCTTCTCAATTTTATTTCAGCTTCACAAAATAGAGCACTTCCAAAGAACAATAGTTGCTATAATCTACGGTCCTCAAACTATCCTATCGCTGTACACCATGATCATTTTGTTCTGCAATTCAATATCACATGTTATGGAAGTCATAAGCTGTTTGACCATGGATTATGTAGAAATTAATTCCAGATCTGAGATGCCTTCATTGAAAATTAGCCTGACAGTTTTAATCAGTGAATTACTATCTGAAATGCCTCTGCTGCTGGCAGTTGCCGTTAGAACATATGGGGTTTTGCAGATGGCCAGTTCGAGAAACTATTTTACAGCTTTAAATTGAAAATCAGTGCAGTGAACTTCACCTGGCATCTGGAGTATACTGTGCTTATTGGGAAAACTGTTACTCAGTAAGTGGACAGCAGTATAGCATACTAACAGAAAATTTGGTTGGTAGAAAGTTTTGGTGAGTAGATTCTACTGTAATACAATTTTCAACTTAGTGCAGTTTTTTTATTACAGAGCGAGAAGAGTGGTTGTAAAGTGGTCCATGTCTGAAAGGAAAGTATATTCTTGCCAGGCACAAATTTTGAGAAGTCCTCATTACAGGAGTAGGTGGGGAGCCCAGACAAGCACCTCAGTTATAGTAATACTAGAGTCTTTGCCTTACTGAGTAGGAGCTATGAGAAGAGCACACTAGCTAGCTGCCTTTCCTTTTTCCTTCCTTTCCCTTCTCCCTTCCCCCTTTCCCCTTTCCTTCTTTCATCCTTCCTTCCTTTCTTTCTTTTCTTTCTATTTTGAATTTGTTCATGTTGAGCCATGCGCTGACAGCCTTCCTCCATCTCTAAGGAGCAGACTGTAAGATCAAATAGGAAGATGAATGTTCATCTGTGATGTTTATTTTATTGGTTGTCTGTGGAAAAAGGGATGTGATAATTGTGAGGGTTTCTCACCTGATTTCATTAAGTGCAAACAAGTGTTAAAAAAACTGTTCAGGTGTTGAAATCAAATGCTCAGAAGTTAAGAGGTCGTGTTTATGATCACTTGGCTCATTATGGGCCCATTCTTTGACTGAGTTTTAACTCACAGTCTTTATGAGTAAAGAATGTGTTTAGTAAGAAAAAAACAAAATCAGGATTTCGTAAAGAGTTGTAAGATATTCTTTCCTAATGTCTTTCAAGTATTTGACTTCACATTCTTCCAGGTTTATACATAGAATCATAGAAGGTAATTTTGTATCATTTTAAAAGGAAAAGGAGAAAGAAAAGCAACATCTGATCTATGCCAGCAGAACAGCCCTCCAATACATAACATGTTGAGGTCTGAAAACTGAATTGTAGACCATTGGTACCCAGATCACAGTGTCTTCAATTGTTAGAACTAAGTGTGCTGACTTGTAGAGGGAGGAAATCAAAAGGAGAGGGATAGACTGCTGGGAGCCCAGATGAAAAGAAGGAAGGCTGACTTAGTCTTTCTCCTGCTCATCGGTGGAATTAATATGAGCTGATCCCACAGAGGTATTTCTCTGAACAAGACTCAAGTGGCTTTGAACACTAGTCATTGTCAGAGAGAGTCCAACCCAGCCTTTGTATAATACTTCATGTGTTACAGAATTGTGCAGTAGATAAGGGAGATGAGATTAGGGACTGATTAGATGACTGATTAAGACTTGAAAGATCAAGTATCAGTTGTTTCTGCTTTGTGAGAAGTGGAACTAGCCTTAAAATGCTTTTAAAAAGCAAGTTAGAATAGATGATCTTTAAAGGTCCCTTTCAACCCAAACTGTTGTATGATTTGATGAAAACTGTGGGGAGGAAGGAGTGGCAGAAGGAATTGTTGGGGACTAACCAAAACTCTCACCCTCTATCCCTCTATTCCTGTGGCTGGGGTGTGTGTGTGTGTGTAGAAAATTCTTCAATGAAGGAGTGAAGTTGGGTCAGGGAGAGAGAGGAAGCAGCAAGGTGTTACTTTAATGTTCTTCTTTTGTTTCTCATTACCCAAATCTATTTTTAGTGGCACTAAATTAATTTTTCCCCATGTTGAGTCTGTGTTGCCCATGATGCTAATTAGTAAGCAGTCTCCCTGCCTTTATCCTGAGGCATGAGCTTTCTCATCCTGTTTTCCTCCTCCTGTCCTGCTAAGGAAGGGGAGTGAGTGAGCAGCTGGGTGGGTATTTGGTTGTTAAGCAAGGTTAACCCACCACATCTGGTATGACTCATTTCAGCAGTCTTCTTTCTATAACTAGAAATCCATCTCTACCTTTGACATATGGATAAGTTTCTTGATCTATATGAGCTCTTCTTTACCTTTTCCTGATAGAGCACTTCTGTTATGCTGCCACAATTCAGTAACTAAGAAGCACCATTGGAGATGCTTGGTTTTTTGGAAAGAGTGCCAGGTTTGGTTCCCCCTCAGCAATCTAAAGCACAAATACCATCTGTCCTGCAGTTAAGATCACTTCAGTGAGTTTCTGCATAACTGCTCACACTTGCCAGAGACAGAGAATCAGTCTAGCTGATTTTCCATTTCTTTTTACAGAACTGTCCTCAAATTGCCCGAATCACATGTGCAGAAGTTCTGCTTCCAAATTCCTACTCATTAAAGTCGGCATCTTTCTCTGGGACTTCTCAAAAGAAGGCCTTGTCTGTAGTAACAGTGGCCTGAAAGCTCTTTTTAACTTTTTGCTGGAGTGACTAGCTGTCCTCAGAATTGATATGAGTCAGAGCTGGCTCAAGGCCTTCTTGCTATTTTGCAACAGCTAAATGGTTAGAGAGTAAGTGTAGTAGTTAATGTTTAGGTCTTACAGCTGTTGAAGTTCATCAGGCAGGCACATGCTTTGTGCAGATACACCCCAAAGGGCAGTTGTGGTTGAAGAAATTGATTCTACCTCACCTATCCCACCTTGTCCTCCATGATGGCAGTAGGTGTTAGGAACAACCTAAGCTTCTATATATCAAGAACACCAAGAATATACCAGGATGGTAACCTGTGTGAATAAACAAGGATGCATGAGATCTTGATGCTCTGCAGAAAAGGTGATGATATATGGGATTGATACATCTAGTATCAGATTTATATTGATTATCTCTTGAGATCCCTGACAATATTGGTAATGGAGACTGGAAAACTGTGGGTGAGTAGGCTTCAGGAAGATACTCAAGCTGGTTTTCTGGGACCTGAGATGTTTCAGCAGACCTGTTTTTCCTGATAACAAATAAATATTTTTGATTAAGTGAGTAAATGTCTTGGCCTGGTTTAGCCACAGGGTCCTATTTGGGTACCTCTTTAATCCATTAGACTCAGTCATTTTACTTGTCTCTTTCTTGCAATTTATTTTTACTAATGATACTCAGTAATTTATGATAGTCAAAAGATGTAAGTTTTTCCTAACTTCATGTAGGCAGTTTTAGTTGTGGAATCTCTTCCAACTCTCTGATAGCACTTAGGTTTGGGATTTCAGGTTTGTTGTCACAGGGCTTGCATTGCCTGACTCCTGAAGTCTTAGCTCAGATTGTTGAAATTCTCTTGATCCTACACTGATCCTCTGAGAGCATCCTCATCAAAAAGTATTAGGATGTTCACTATATGTATGTATACAACCAGGTGAACCAGTTTCTGTGGGTGGTGGCCAGCTTTATACTCACCCTCTATGGTTTTTGGGAGAGGTTTCCTCCATGTTGTTGTGGGTCATTTTCTGAAAATAAATGTAGCAGTTGTTCTTCAGGTGCTCTTTAGCAGTGCACCTCTCTTCTGGAAGTCTTTGTATAACACTGTCCATTGAAGTTTCACAACAGCTTAATAGGAGGTTTCTGGTTGATCTAATGAACTGGGTTTTTATTGAGACTTTAAATTTTTGCATCCCCTTTGACATAATCTCTATGAGCTTATAGCTACATGTTCACGTCTTCATTTTTCTTTCTTTTAGTGAAAATGGTGATTTCTAGTGAAATTGTATCTTGAGTCATAGTGGCTTTCCTTAAGTTGGAAAAAGCTATGTAAGGTTGTACTTCATGTGGTTCGTGCAGAGGTTCATTCAAGTCAGGAAATCAACCTGCCTGTGTTCTTACTGTAGTCACACACGTCCAGGACTGAGATGCTAAGATGTTTTAAATTATTTTATTTTTTTTAAATTTGGACCAGATTTTTAGGATGATTGTTGAGCTTTCCAAATGCATGACCAAAATGCCTGTCTGCATAATGATTTTCCCACAAGGAAATGGTGCAGTGAGTCAGAATAGCATGCTGAAGAATCTACTGCAGAGAGCTAGGGATGCGGTTCATATGCATCCACATGAATGCGAGTGTGCTTTGAGATCTGAGAAATGTGTCTATCCCGGAGACTTGTGTATTTATCCTGATAAATTCTGTGTGTGCTCTTTGTAAGCATGGTGCCATCATGGAGGGCTTCTGGGCATGATGCTGCTGTTGAGAGTGGTTCTTCAGTCGAGATGTTCCTTGATGCTTTACATTTCTTCATCGGTCAACCCATACATTCAGCTCATAACAGAACTTCTTCAAGAAGTTAAATTCCTATGTATGTTCCTAACTCTACCTGAAGTCCCATTAAAAATTACTTGGGATTCTGGATGTAAGGAAGCAAGGGTGTGCATTTTCTAGCAGCAGTCTTCACTGCATATGTATATACTTGCACTGTATATATGCTTATATACTCAAAGGCTAAAGGGAAAAAAAAGGTCTTTCTGGGATTGTGCAAAGAACATTCTAGTTATTGCTCAATAACTTATTTTAGGTGGTGGCATATATTCTTATTTATAAAAAGTAAAAAAGCCCTTTGGGAATTAAACAGAGAATTTCAGGAAGTGTATTTCAACATCCACTAGCTTAATAAAATAAGAAGAATTAAGGGAGAACAAAACATAAATTTAGAAGAAACTTCTACTCGAAGAATCCTACATCTAAATGTGTGGTTCTTTACGCAATAACCACTCATTTAAGTTTTGGGGTTGTTAACTTCCTACACTATTGCAAGAAATGAGAATAATGAAACCATCATGAGGCTGCAAGTCTTCTGGTAACACTGGGAACTGTAATGCTCATTCTCTCTCCCTGCCAGGATTATGGTTTTGATTTCCTATCTGGGCATTTAGAACTGGGTTGGGGTTTGCTTTTTTTTCTTTTCAGTAGTAAGGCATTCTGGGACAAAGATGAAGGGAAAAACTTCAGCAGCAGCTCTCAGAATGAGAAGCAAGCCTGGACTGTGGCTATACTCTCCATGGCAATACAATTTTAATTGTAACTGTATTAGAGCACTAGAGTTGTGGAGGTAAATAGTAGGTGATATATTTGAGTTATACTTTTATATGCTAATATGACTGTAGCAGACATTTGCGTTCTCTTATTTCAGCAATTACTGGCATTTTGGTTAAAACTGAAGTTCTCTGGATATCCATACAGTATGAAAAAAGAAAGAATAGAAGATGGCTCTTGAAATTGGATAAAAGGGGTTTTTTTAAACAGCTGCTTTGTTTTGTTGCAATAGGTGTAAAATTCCAGTAATCTGATAACTATACAAGTAAGAAGCTGAGCCAAAAACTGTTCCAAGTGCTCATGTAAGACTGATAGCATTTGCAATCCCCATTTTAAATGCTTTATTTTGGGTTTTATGGGTTTTTTTAATTGCTTCCATGTGCTTGTACACAAACAGATTTACCTCATACCTCTCTTCCTTCCACCTTTCCCTTTACTGTAAACGTTAAGCACAACACTGTGATAACAGTTAATAAATGAATGGATAGATCAAAGAATTTGTATTCAATTAGTCTCAGATGTAACATATCACAGGTCACCCAGAAAACACCCTTTGTGTTGGCTATACATTGCCAATAGATTCTCTGTCAAGTGTGATATATCACCTTTTCTGATATGAACCCTGAATATGTAAAATTAATTTTGATTTAAATAGATTTTCTAGCCAGTAATTTGTATTTATCAACTATTTAAGCTTTCTTATCTCTGTTAGATATCTGCCTGTCTCTGGCTTTGTCTCTTGGAGATTTTATATTGATGCCCTTTGACCCTGTCGCCCCTCCTCTTTGCAAATATCATGTTTCTGCCTCTAATTCAGCATGACATTAACTAGGCTTACCTCCATTAAAGTTGTAGTTCGCAGCTTGTGTTTATAATACCATTTGTTTAGACAGTAGTTTGCATCTGCCATAAAATTGTGGGTAGACAGCGTTACCCTAAAGACACCTTGTGTGTGAGGAAAACTTGCTTCTGCTGTTAATTTGTGGGCAGGCAGAATTTCTCCAAAGACGTGTAACTGATACACTGCTACGTGAGGATCATAGATCTGTGTCCTTAGCTCTTTGGGATTTCCCAAACAAAATGGAAATACTGACCCCAAGGTAATCATAGAATCATAGAATAGTTAGGGCTGGAAAGGACCTTAAGATCATCCAGTTCCAACCCCCCTGCCATGGGCAGG
>JANRGW010042705.1:0-26035 GCA_024733675.1 Psilopsiagon aymara | reverse complement strand
AGAGCATGAGGCTCAGAAAGTCCTTGGCCAGACCAAACATCACTAAGACATAACTAAAAACATTGGTGTTATCAGCACTGTTCCCAGGCCGAAAGTCAAAAACACAGTGCTGCACTAGCTACCAAGAAGGGGAAAAATCACTGCTACTGCTGAACCCATGACTTTTTTGAATAATAATATTCATACAGGAATATTGACAGCTATAAATTCCACCATTTGGTTTCACAAGGATGTGTCTAAATCACCTATTAAAATGAAGGTAAGAATTTGCAATGGCATGCAAGTTCAACACAGTCACAAACTATTAGTTAGCGGACCATTTATGGGAAGCACTGCAGTAACAGATCCTGCCCTGCTCTGACTGTGTAAGATCTGGCACGCCCAGAAATAAGCAGATTCTGCATACTTTGACTTTGACCTTTGATAGCACCATAGATGTTGGAGCCTATCCTAACTGCCATATTAAGTTTTATGAGTATGACTTGTAGAGCCAAATCTCAGTTTCCCTGTGTCATCGCTGTAGATATATGAAAAGATTCAGAAAAGCCTGTGACACAGCTTGTGGAGCTGATCCACAGCCACTGAGCTATGCAGGACTAATACTCATTTTTCCCCTTTGAGGTTGATGATGGCATTTGCCAGCTGGTGTCCATTCTGGGAGCATTCTGAGAAGTACATTTTGAAAGATAAGTAAACAGTATGATGCTCGGGAAGGTGTCAAGGCTTCAAGTGTATCAACTCGGTTAGCAATCCCTTTCATCCCTCCTAGGAGTTTAGCTGCCTGTGTTCAAGGTCAGCTGTGATATGGTGAAATTATGTAACCTTGGATGAAACTTTTGTAAACACAGCAAAATGCACGGGAAAACAGGGAGAAGCCTCACCTCTACTGCTTCTTAACCCCAGGAGCTGCACTGCAGCCATGTTCTTGCATGCATTTTGGTCCTTGCCTGGCCTTCCCTATCGATGTTCCCATGCCTTCTTTTGCTGATCCTACCTTGCTTTGCTGACTTAACATCCTAGCTTGACTTCTGGTTTGCCTCATCACAGCAGACTTCCCTGATGATCACTGCACTATTTGGCTGACCTAATTTTACCAAATTCAGATCTCATCTACTCTTGTTACAGCATTTTGTTGGTGTGCTCATAGCTCCAGTTCATTACTCCAGCTCCCAGCTCACATCTTGAGAGGCAGATGCTCCTGCTGCTTCCTAACAGAAGGATGTAGTGGGGGGAAGAACAAAATTAGAGGCCACCTTGTTTCTGGATGGAATATAATCTGTTAACAATTGTATACTTAGGTGATACACTCTCATATCTTTATATGAATTTTAAACTTGGAAGAAGGATGTTAAGAGAAATATTTCAGCTTTTCTTTTAAAATGTTAGTGTGGACTGGGTGTAGACAGCAAGGGAGCTAAAAACAGCCTTCTTCATACTCCAAAAAACACACAGCTTCTCTTCAGATGCCTGGAATGAGAAGTATAGAAAAGATTTCAGAGAGATCCTTCAAGTGAAAAATAATGATCTGCAGGGGATTCTGACAGAGAAAGATAAGGCTTGGGACCCTGTTGGTGGGATTCAAAGGAGAAAATTCAGTTGTGCCAAGCAAAACACATATAACTCCACAGTCATCCTGAAAGCCATAAGAAACAATAGGGTATCACCATATTTGTGTGGTTTGACTGATTTATTGGAAAGAAAGTGGGGCTGTTTTATTTACTCTGAACTGGAGAGAGAGCAATGTCACATTGTATTTATTAACTATATTTTTCCACACTTTTCTACATTTAAATGCATATATATTGATGTGTTTTACCTTCTGCGGTATACCCCTCTCCTAACCCTGGTTCCATGCTTCAGCTACTTCAATTAAATGCAGGATTAGCTGTAATATTATTATTTTTATTTTGCGTACACTTCATATAACCATTAGAGTATGGTCATTTATTTCTAACACACCCATGATGCAAACACAGCATTTCTATCCAAGAAGAGACTGGGTAAAGATGCACAGATGAGTAAGATTGAGTTTTACTCATTCCAGACTGTTTTCAATGAGACATTGCAATTTGTACCCATTACTGCCCATACTGGTGTTTCTACACGCTGTAAGACCAGAGACGGAGCATACTTTCAAACCAACTCTTTCTAAAATGACTGGAAGAATCTCAATTACTGACACATTAATTTAATTCACATCTGTATGGGAGTAGGAAGCTTATTCCTTGGGAGAGAAGAAAGGGCTGTCTTTTAGTTGAACCCACTGTGGGATGTGAAGGCTGCTGCATTCTATCAGAGGAATCTGTTCAACACTGTCTCCTCCTGACACTCAGACTGACTCCTCATACATCTAACACAAATGCTTCTGAGGTTGATGAAACTTCTTTGGACACAAAGAAAGAGATGATAGGCACACTTTCAAAATTCCTACTCACTAGCAGGAAATAACAGTTACAGCATGATCTGCCAATTAGTGATAAACTGTGATGCTGTTGGAATCAAGATCTATAATGAAGACTACATCGTCGTGGCAAAATGGTTGTATAATTAGAACTAGAACAACATATTTTTTTCCTTTAATATAGACTATTAAACCACTCTCTCCTATAACATTTATTCTTAGAAAGTTTAATATAAACTATTAAACCTTCTCCCCTTCACATTGATCAGAAAATTTCAGATTTGCAATTTAGACTGAACCCAGGAAATGTGCCAATCTCCCAGAAACTCAGGTATTTTAACAACTTCTTGTTTGTACACAGGTTTTTTTGTAGAATGGAAATCCAGGCAAGTGGCCCAGGCAGGAACCTCAGTATGCAAACCAGAAACCTAGTGTTGATAGCTAGGGAATGAGAACTCAGGAATGTGCCAGTAAAGTCTCTGGTCAATTCTTGCAACACAGAACCACTGTAGGAACTCTGGGATCTCAGAGTACTTTGAGTCCTGATATTTCTTAAAACTTGGAGAGAGGCTGGATTCTGTGTCACAGCTCCAAGAAACCTTATATATAGATAGTATATAGCCTGATATGTATAGCCAGATCCCAAAGAATTTAGATTGATAGCAAAAAATTCACATTTCCAGCTTTGCTGTCTGAGCCTGAAGAAATGGTGGGCTCATGGATCCTTGTTTCCCAGCTCTAGTACAATCTACCTTCTGTACTTTCTCAAGAACCATGGTCAAGTGTTACATCAGCTTAATTGTGGAGCTAAGTCAAGACTCTATTTTAATGACAAGAGTTTTTTTCACTCATATAAATACTGTGCTGTGGGGAATTAAATCGGACGTGCTCTAAATGTGATTATTGACAGAAATAGGGCTTGTGAAATCAAAGGCATGAATCAGAAAAGGAAGCCGTTTTCCTCATGCTATGTTCCATATATGCTTGGTTTTTACGATTGGGCACTTATTTAAGAAAATGACATGCTCCATTTAGTGAAAGCAATAGAGCTGTTTTAGTGTGAAACAGAAGTAATGAATGCAGCGTGAGGATGGAGACGTCGCATACTAAAAATGGCTCTGGACTAAATCAGATTTGTTTGTCAATGGAGCTGTGTATTTACAGCAGGACTGAATTTACTACAGTGCTTTGTCTTTTCATTGTCACTCATTAAGCTACTTGATCTCCTCCTTACCTCCAGAGGAAGAACTATATGAATGTACACTATGCTTTCATTTATTTTTTATATGTCAGGTAATACAAATGTAGCATTTCTTATACTTGCAGTTAATATCCACCAGAAAAATCCTAACCATTATTATGTGGAAAATATAAAGATGCTGACAGAAGCAATGAGTCAAAGTAAATTTTATGTATGAAAATGCTGAAAGATCTTGAAAGATTTGAATGCACATTTTCATTCATTCATACATTGGCACCTTTCGTGACCTTTGATATTCTTTGAAGTTGGACTCACTTAGGAAATGTGTTGTCAACTTATCATTATATCCTCATTTAAAAGTTTATTGTCTGCATATTAGAAGGTTTTCAAGTGGCATTCATAGGGAGTGATTAGCTTGTGCAACTCCTAGATGAGCATTCTGTGTTTACAAATATATCCTATTTTCTTTGCAAGTTATTTCTTTATTACATTCCCTCCTGTCACCCACACATGCAGTGAATTGTTTTGCAATAGCAACATAGCACTATCTATCTATCACAGCTAATTGGTTCTTTGGCTGGTCAGCTATATTGGCCTTGCTTTATGCTCTGCCAGACGCTGAAGGTGGGGAGATCATAATATTTTGATTACATCTATGGCACTCTGAAAATATTCACATTAATGAGCAAAATAAACAGAATGGTGGAATGACATAGGACATGAAAGTGCAGAGTGTTTTCCAGCTGGGTAGAGCAGCTTAAGAGATCGTCCGACAAAGTAGATTTCTGAAAAATTGGAGTAAGATATTTAAGCTCTTGCGGGATCGCAGGGCTATTCCCTTTCACAGGAATGTTGAAAGACACTCAGACATTTAAGTGTCTTTCTGGACCACAGCCTTAACAAATGACAAGTTTAGGAAACTAATTTTTCCTATGGCTTGCTTCTGAAATGCACCAGGTGTCATGTGAGCATACATCCTCTCAATAATTGTGCTAATGGATTTTCTGCTAAACAGTTTTCCATAAAAAGGACAAATTCTTAGCCAGATACATGGCTCTGCTGAATTTCCTTCAGATGAAGATTTTACCCTAACTTCTCTATGCATTTATTTATTCATTTTGCCTGAGTGTTTAAGTTTACCAAGATCACTCAGGATGGTTGTTCCAAAGACACATTTATATCAATAATTCAACCAAGCCAACTATTTAAAGAACCTTCTAAAGCAAGGTTAGAGGTTAAGGTTAGAGCCTTTAACTTCCGATAACCACATGTACTAGGACCATTTTAATTTCTATACCCTCAGTTTCAAAGCCGATGGGAGGGATGTTCCCACAGTATGGAAAATTGATATCCTCTTTTGCATGGGTTTCCTGGTATCACAGAATACATCTGAAAGATATTCCCAAGTAAAGACACAATTGATAGAATTCACTTCACTTGACATTAAAAGTGAGATATAGCTCCAAATTCAGTGATATATGGGCTCATTTCAGCTGTCCACACACAGGGACCCTGTGTCATTTGTGGGCTGTGTCTGATATTTGCAAGGGATATCAATTATGGGAGATCTGTGCCCTCCTAGGGCAGCTGAAGAAGAGGCCAAGTATCCTGAGGCACCTTGAATGGCACTGCTTGTCTAAATGCAGGCAACTTGTCATCTTTATTACAGTCAGGATCTGGGAGACTGGTTCCCTGAAGAAAGATCTCCACTCCTCTAAAATGAGGCCAGACGCCATAGGCATGATTTATTTGCTTCAATCTTGGTATCTACTTATATTTGAGTTGTTCTAGGTCATCCCAAACACTTATAGCTGGCAAAAATCAAATTGGATTCACAGAATATCTGTGACCTTCTGGAGTGGCAGCTGAGCATAACAGAGGATTTCACTGGTCAGCAAAAATGGCACTAGGTGCCAACTACCAGACACCTGAATTGAAACCCTAGCTTAGGAGTATAAACTTCTGTTATAAACATCTAATGTGGAAAATGAATCCTGTCTTGAAATAACAGCATCTGGACATTTTGCTTTGCTTCCTACCAAGACAGAGTTATACCTTATAGTACATTCATGACTTCTTCCAGTTTTATACTTCTTCCAGTTTTACTTGATACACTTCCAGTAATTTTTCCAGTGAAGTTGCCAACAAATGCATTTCTGTGTCAATAACCATTTCCAGGATATAAATCTAAATTCTGGAGATAACGGAACAGTTCAGATTTAAGTCTCATTTGTTTTGCAGGCTTTTGAGCTGACATTATTAATTAGCATTTCAATTAGTGCTAATTGAATTGTTGAGGTTTCTAGATGGTGGGCTGATAACAGTAACTCATTTCATACAGTCCAAAAAACTGCCAGGATCTTTCAATCGCAAACTCTCTCTTGGGCTTATATTAGATAGTAAAAGGTAGACTTACTAGGTAAAAAAAGCAGCTACTAAATACACCCTAAACCCCCCTGTGACTCTGAAAGACCTTAAACATATCTTTTTTAAAACCTCAAAGCAGTAAAGTACAGTTTATTATAAAACCCTGAAATTAATTCTCATGACAGTTTAGGGTTTCTTGGGTGTCAAATGTTATTCTCATAAAGCAAAGTTTCACTCAGGCATTACAAGGAGATACTCCTCTGATATCTGAATTTCCAGGAGATCGATGTCGACAAGACGGATGTGCTTGCATGTATGTGCTTTTAAAAATATTTTGCCAATAATCTGACAAATGTATAACCAACGCATGATTGATCCAGACATCCCAGAAGTGGTTTTGATTTCTACGATTGCCAGAATTCTTGTTTAAAAAATCATCCATGAAATAGAAAAATTTTATTGGTGGTGAATTTGTACTTCGTCTCCATTCTTCATTTTTTCCCATATGTTTGAAAGTTATCATGCAAGGTTTTAAGTATGTGATATACGGGCTCCCTAAAGACTTTCTGAAGTCATTGTGTAATGCCAGGGTCCACCCAAAGGGCTCAACTGTGAAACAGGATTTCTGTGACTACTCCACATACCACAGCATTCTTTAGGCCTGGTGCTTGGATGTTTATTACATCTGTGCATGCTTTGTTGATACTCTTTTCTGTTTATAGAAACCTGATAAAAAATAATCTTAAAAGCCCCAAGAAACCAAACAATAAAAACACGAAAGGACTGTACACTTGGCAAAATGTATTTGAACCACAGATTTTTACATCGTATTTTCACTGTTCTTTTCCTGCCAGTAGCAGGAAGTGCCATTGAAGCAGATGAAGAAAATAAAAGGACTGTACTAAACTTCTTCAAACCTCAGAAGCACTTTGGGGTTTCAGAAAGGATCTTAGCCAATTCTTATTTTATCCGAATCTAGTTTTCTTTATTCCTGATGGTAATACAATTCCTCTCCCTCCTCCCAAATGCCTAAAAACTGGTGGATGAAAATAACCTGAGAGGAGGGATGGTCCAACAATCAATGAATCCACCTAAGACTGAGAGGATTCAGCCTTAATTTCCTTTGAAAAGGAAAATTTCCTCTCTTTGCCTCAACTTTCCTTATTAAAAAGAAAAAAAAGAGAGATTCTGCTTGTGTCATGGTAATGCTGAGAGGCTAAAGCCATTAAGATGACAGAGTGGAAAAAATACTATGCTAAGGGGCAACCATAAGTTCCTTAGGACATTTTCAAGTTTCCAAATGATTAATTTATTGCAGCTTAACACATTGTTGCTTTCCAGCTGAAATGTAATTGCTGCCTGTAGCATTCTGGCTAACTGCAAATGTGAATTAAATGTTGTAGTACAAACCATTATGCAGGAGATTAAAGACATAGCACATTACTTTGCAAGTCAGAAAGAGATCAGGCAGAGAGCTACTACTAACAACTGCAAAAGCCATTTTGCTCATGTGAAACTTACTCCTTGGTGAAAACGCACTTTAATTGTGTTTTCTAAAATTCTGCTAGAATTGTACAATCACCCACTGACTGTGGATAACATGTTTTCAAATTTGCTTTGGTGTTCAGGGCTGCTTGGCATCCTAGCTTTGGTTCAATCTCATTCCTAATTGTTTATATTGTAATGAAGGGTACAGGAAGGGCGTAGGAAGAAGTAGAAAGCTCAAAATTGCCTTCCAGGCATAAAATGTGCTTCAATTTACAGTTAATGAAACTTTTTTTATTATTCAAATTACTCCTTAATGTTGTGGCTGGATTTACTCTGGAATGGGGTTATCATGCACATATGTCCCATTGTTTTACATCTCTCAGCAGTCAGGGTGGGTTTATTTTGGCAGGGTGGAATCATCAGTGGTTCTCTTCTTTTTCAAAGCAGCAATTGGCACACTTGCAGAGTACTTAATGGTTTGTTTTCAGAGAAAAGAAAGTTGTTACAATTTAGGAAAATGCTTTTATAATCTTAGAAGTGTAGCTGTAGACGCATGTGTATATACACATGTACTATATATGTTTATATGTATACATAAGCATGTATGCATACTTTTTGGAAACCATTGAACTTTTAAAATTACCTCCTTCCTTTTTTAAGACTAAAATTATCTTCTCAAATATTCAGCCCCAGTTGTACTTCCCCTCTTTTCATTTCCCAGCGAATATAATTAAGAAGTGATCTTTATGAACAACAGTTGTGGATGGTTTAGAAAAGCAGCTACGGTGTACTAGTTACATGCCAAGGAAGTTTTAAAAATGTCTCATTTTTGTCATTGAACGGATTTAACAGCAGCTTTTGCCAAATGAATGATAACTGAATCTCAAGAGCCTGCTATGCCTGCAAAAGTTCAAACACACATCTGGGGACCACTGAAACCACAGGAAGGCCTGCTGTTGACCTCAGCTGTTCTTAGGGGCTGGCCTCATAATTTGCATCAGGACCCAATGTGTTTGGGTTCCTCCTTTCCATTTTGGCCCCACATGACCCCGTCTTTTGAAAGACACTACCAAAAGCCCAGGTCCATTACACTCTGGAACTCCACTTCTTAACCTTTATTTGTGGATGAATTTCCAAAGCCCTTCACCATTTCCGGGTACTGTAGCTGAAAATGTATTTTTTGGGTGCACCTCAACTCCTGCTCCTGAAGTCCTTCATATGCAAAGTTCTATGTTTTGACAGTCCCTGCACAGACAAATCTTAGCCTAGACACAATGCAGTTGGATCAGCAGCACCACATGGCTTGCTCACATGAGATAGACCCTGCCTATGGCAGGAGGTTAGAACTAGATTATCTTAAGGTCCTTTCCTACCCAAACCATTCTATGATTGTATGACTCCAGATGGGAATGCTGGGTTTGTTATTTTTTTTCCAGTTTCCTCTAAATGCCACTAATGCAGATCATTATTCCAAATTAAATTTAAAAACATTAGGCTGAAGTGAGTTTAAATTAAAATAACCTTGTTAGATGAAATTCAAGACATATGTAACACATCTTCAAAAACAGCCTTCATAAAATCCAAATGGCTTTATTACTTTCTCCTCAATCTCCTATTTTTTTGCTTTTTAATTAATTGATAAAACACAGAGGTTTATACTCTCTATTGTCTGATAATGATAAATTCTTCCTCTGCATTTTGATCTTGCAGTCTTATATTTAAATCCTTCAGAAAAGGCAACAGACATGTCCTAATGAATTTTATAGGCATCTTTCCTTCTAGTATTTATATTTTACCTTCCCAAACAAGACCAAACAGACTTGACTATCTAACTTTCTAACACATGTTCAGTTCCTATGAGGGCAAACAATAGTATCAAACCAGTAGTATCTGATAATCTCTAACAGTTTGATTGTTAAAATTTAAGTGAAATTAACACATTTTGAGAAGGCTGTCTTGCAATCTATGCTTCCCTTGTTTGGTACCTGCTTTCTCTGAGCCCCACTTTCTCTTCTCTCACCTTGGAAGGATTTACTGCATCTGTGCAATTTAAAGAGACTGAGGCTGTGTGCTGCTGAATTGAACAATCAATATTTTAAACAAGTATCATATACAATTTATTTTTTTTAGCCATTTGGGATTTATGCTTCTTGGTGTATTAGATTAAATAAAACCCCACGTTTTTGTTCATATTTGCTTTTTTAAACTTATTCTAAACCTCAGGGAGAACAATCATATCTCCGCTCCCATTCACCAAACTATCCCTGCTATCTTTCACTTAAAGACTATATTCTTCTCACTTGGAATATAAATTTCAAGCAGAAATTTTTCTTGGAGACGAACAAATTGCACAATAGTTTGTAAAATACAGTCCCAAATCTAATTCAAATTGTTATGGCTTTTCCCTCTGCTTAATTACCTGTAAGAGCCATACTAAAAATGATTTATAAAGGATCTTAATGCTGCATTTCAACAGCTCCTTTCTGGAATTTGTACTCTTGCTGTTTACAGAAGGTGATCTATCTTTAGCCTCCCTTAGAGGCTACTTGTTTAGCGCTGGACATGATCCTCAGCTTATTCTTTGCTGCTTTCTCAGCACAGTGATCATTATCAATAGAAGAAAGATACTTCAACCTTTCAAATATTCATCCTGGTACTCTCTTGGAAATTGTTTATTGCTTTTCACAAAGCTGGTGACTGCCTCTTTTGTGAAAACTCTTTCCACTTTTGCAGATGTTGAATTTTATTGAGAACTCTTTTTTTTGGGGGGTGGTGAAGTTTAGAAATTTATTCAGGAAAAATAATTTTTAATTAATGTTCTACTGAATTGTAAACTTCTATTGTTTTAGAAAAAAGAAGAATTTTCAAAGGAAATTAATAAACAAGTAGGTTCATATTGAAAAATGCCAGAGAAGAGCTTGTGTCTGTGCAAAATGGGTGACCAGAGGATCAAGAGTAGACTAGGAACTGATACTGGAACTTTTTGATAGTACCTTCGGAGGCCAGCATACCTGTGCTTTAAAGACATAGTGCATTCTTGTATATGAACTATGTTTTAGGAATAAGTTTACTCACATGGAGAACTGTTATCTTAAAAAAAAGAATGCTAATTTCATGAATATCTATGTAAATAAGTAAAAGACCTATTTATCCTTTTAGTCTTAACATATGCTTTTCTTCCAAGTAATAATTCACGGAATGTTTCCTAGTGAACTCGAAGAGTCAGCAGAAATCCTAGCTCCAAGATAGAGCCCATAACAGAATGGTTCTAAAAGTTTGGTGTGTTTGCCATGGAATATTATGGATTGGGCTACACATAATTTTAGCAAAAAGCACCAATGGTATTTATCACAACAACACTGCTATTTTCTAAACACAACTAGTAAAAATTACAACACCTAACTACCTCTGAATCCAGAAGGACTCCCAGTAATCCGTGTGGGAATGAGAAAATTATGATTATTTAATGTGAATCTGGATGTCGTGATCTGGCTCTTAACTATAGAAAATCAATGTATCCTAGAGAAAAGGAGAAAATGCTGCAAACCTGTTTCTACTTTCCTTTCTGTGCCTGAGGATTGAAGTATCCATTTATTTGTTTTTTAATAACTGATTCATGGTATGGTGGGGTTTTGGGTCTCAGATAACTCTTCTAATATTTTTTCTAACATCTTGGCATTTCAGGCATGCCCATGACAAAATAAATCTTCCTACTTACAGAAGGCCTTTGAAAACATTATTTGAATAGATTTTCTCTTGCTGAAGACAGCTGTCACTTCTGCTTTCCTTATCTCCTGGGTATCGGAGGTTGGAAAGGTCTTCTTTGAATTTATTTTATCATTCTTCATTCGTTGCTCATATGGTAGACATTTGCTGACTCCATGGCATATGTGTTATGCAAACCCCAGTAACTAGAGGGTTTTGAAGAGCTATGAGCTGTAATTCCAAACATATTAAGAGATTAAAATAATTATATTGTTTATTTTTACAAGCTTTCCACAACAAACATTACCACCTACTTCTATACTAAAAGGAAATGACTTGACATGGTCTACACTCTACATAGTCCTACACCTGGGTTGAAGCAATCCCAGGCAGAGCTACAGGTTGGGCAGAGAAAAGATTCAGAGCAGCCCTGCCGAGAAGGACTTGGGGGTGCTGGTTGATGAGAAAATGAACATGAGCCAACAGTGTGCACTTGCAACCCAGAAAACCAACTGTAGCCTGGGCTGCATCAAAAAGAATGCGACCAGCAGGTCAAGGGAGGTGACCCTGCCCCTCTACTCTGCTCTTGTCAGACCTCACTTGGATCATTGTGTACAGTTCTGGTGTCCTCAACATAAAAAGGACATGGAACTGTTGGGACAAGTCCAGAGGAGGGCCACGAGGATGATCATGGGACTGGAGCACCTCCCATATGAAGATAAGATGAGAAAGTTGGGGTTGTTCAGCGTGGAGAAGAGAAGGCTGCGTGGAGACCTCAGAGCAGCCTTCCAGTATCTGAAGGGGACTCATAAGGATGTTGGGGAGGGACTCTTCATTAGGAACTGTAGTGACAGGACAAGGGGTAATGGGTTCAGACTTAAACAGGGGAAGTTTAGACTGGATATGAGGAAGAAATTCTTTACTGTTAGGGTGGAGAGGCACTGGAATGGGTTGCCCAGGGAAGTTGTGAATGCTCCATCGCTGGCGGTGTTCAAGACCAGGTTGGACAGAGCCTTGGGTGGCATGGTTTAGTGTGAGGCATCCCTGCCCATGGCAGGGGGGGTGGAACTAAATGGCCTTAAGGTCCTTTCCAACCCTAACTATTCTATGTTTCTGTGATTTTCCAAGGTTAGCAGTGAAAATATTTTCTTAAACCGCATAAATTAAGATAATAGCCTTCCTGCCCTTGCAGACCCAAGCCTTCCAGTAGAATGGCTATTACATAACTATATTAACTGCTCATGATCTTCACTTACAGTTCTTTTCAATAACACCATTAGGAACCACGTGAGTCTGTATTGCTCCTGCCTGTTGGAAAAGCCGCTAAGTACCAGGGTGGTATATGATCAGAACTCAGGATATTGTACGCACCCTTCTGTGCAGTGTGTCAGCCCAGGTTCTCGCTTACTTTTGGCCTGTGTCACATAGCCCTCTCCTAGACAATTCTTAGTGTTCAGTGGAGCTTGTTTTCCAGAGTGATGTGGGTGCAAGCTGAGCAGTGCCATCATCTCTCACATCCATAGAAATGGATATTTTGTGGTTCCTTTCTTTCACCAATTTAGATGTAACCAATGGAGAGTGCATATATGAAGACTGTGGTCTTTCCTGCTTCCTGCATGTTTTATAGCTTAATTACATATATAAAATTATACCTAGACAAAAAAACCCAAAACCTTCTAGTAGCACATGTTAGTTGGCTGACAGCTACAATCTGCATCTGGAGACTGATCTGAGGACTCTGGGGATTTGGCTTCCAGATGATTAGGGTCAGGGCCCTGGCAGGAATTTTGACTCCCATCTGCTTGCAAAGCTGTGTCCTACATTAATTTTCATGAAAACATGAGTTAAAACTAAACTATGTCCAATATATGCATCTACACTATGTACATCTTTTATCATAGCTGACTCATGTCCACCATGTTTACATATAAATAGATACATGTAATTTCTTATTCTTTCTGAATAACAGTAGAATAGTACCATGGTATAAACTTTGAACACTTTCTATTTTTTTCATATCTTAATTTAATCTAATCTGAAAGTTTTATTAAACTTGTCCTGTAACTATTCTACGGTTCTATGATTCTAAGTACAAAATATCTAAGTAAAGCAAAAAGTACCTGAATCTTATTACAAATAGAGAGAAAAAATCTCACAAGAATAAGTTTTCTTGTGAGATTTCTGATAATTCCTTCTTGAAATAAGGTGGGCGCTGTGCCAAACAACACATTCCCTTTTTTTTATGTATATATTTGAAGTACTTCAGCTTCTGCTAGAAACCTGAAAATGCAGAGACTCACAAGGAAGTGCATTCCTGATAGGTCACAAGAGAGAAATATCTGTGATTTCTATGTTTTCCATGATCAAGAGTATAAAAAAATGTGTGCATACTTCCAGTGGTTTTGGGGATCATGGAATGTATTTACCAAAAAAAAAAAAAAAAAAAAAAATTAAAATAAAATAAGGAGTCAATCATTACAAATTTTGGACTTGTTTCTGTAAGGTTCCCAAAACCACACAGTTATAAATTCTGGCATAGAAAGTCCTGGAAGCTGGGAGATATCCCGCAAAGCTAGAGGACTACAGCTGAAAAGTGTCAGTACATTTTTCTCCTGTTCATAGTGTCCCCTCCCAATATGTCCACTGTTTGGCATGTCAAAGACAGAAGATGGGGCTACATAAATGTTTAATTGGACCCTGTATGTTTGCTTTTATATAAAAATCACAACCCAAATGACGCAAGGTTTGTAGAGAAATAACTTTGCACAAAATCATCTTCTCCAACTCGACGCTAAAACTTCCATGGTAGACATCCAAAGTACCAAGCAGTCCCCTACATTCTTTGGAAACATCTGGCTCTGAATTGAAGCACCAACCAGCTCGCCTTTATTCTACTTGCATCTCTGAGTAGCATATACAAATTACTTTTCCTTTCATTGCAATTTCGTACTGACACATTCAGCTGCAATAAACTCACCTCCTTGAAGATGGGCTGATCTCATCCAGTAAAAGTACACTGTTTAGCTACAGTCATGCTTGTAAAATGTTGATGAAAGTTCCTGGCCTTAATGTTAGGGAAGTATTCAAAAGGGAAATGGTTTTGCAAGTATGAATAAATGCTGATTAAAAAGATACGGAGAAATCCAACTAAATTCAGCTTATTTTTCTGTTTCTTGCACTATCCATATCTTTTTTAAAAAAGAGCACTCAAATTTCAGTTTTTGTAGGAGTTTATTTCATTTTTCAGAGGATTTCTTGTAAGAAGAGAAGGAATTAGGGTATAAAAAGGATGCAGCTACCTGTACCTTTTTACTTTCTTGTTAGTATTTTGGGGACTTTTAAAGATGATTTTCATACAAACCAGATCACAGGAATTTAATACGTATTTATTTAATCTCAAAGGAAAACTCATTAGAAAAGGAATAGTTTTCATAAAGACAGGAACATGTTTTAATGTCAGAACATAAAGACATTGCTATGTGATTAGGTCAAAGAATAACACGATACAATATCCCCACTCAATAAAAAGTTCAAAGCTTCAGTTTGCTAACAATCAGTGGCCCTCACCCAGAGAAGGATCTAAATGTGAATATAAGCATATGAAATATCTTATTGAAACTAATGGCATATCCAAAATTAGGCATGCTTGTGAATCCTTTCTTGCCATATATTTATGATTTGTTTGCACAGTCATCAAAAAATTGCAGAAGGCCATGGATACAGGGAAAGTAGCTGACTAGGAAAGAAATAATGAATGGGAGAAAAGAATCAATTTCAGAAAACTGCTGAATGGTCCACTCATGTTGAATCAAAGTGCCTGAATTTCTGGCTCAGTCATGGTGAACACAGACTCTCCGGGTTTAGTCTCCAAAGGGCATTGACAAGAACCCTGGAATCTTGTTGCAGATGCTATCTCCATAATCACCTATAGAACAGGCCCCAAAAGCTCATTAGAAGACTCAGCTTTGTAGCCATGTCTCCAAACACTCTTTTCCTTTTCCCACATATCTGTTCTCAGTTTTCTTATTTCACTAAGCTGTAGTACCAAGGCTGAGTTTTATGTGAAGGCTCATTTATGTTGTTAAGTGACAATTACCCTTTCAAGTTCATTTCTGATCTTCTCACTGCTCCAAAAAGACCTGATCTTAGACATGGACACCACGTGAAACAGCTGGCTCAAACTTGTTGAGAGGAAATCATACTTCAGCAGAAGTCCTGTGGAAGCTTTAGAACTGCCTCTAAAGCTGATATGTGTGCCCTTTATTTCCTCCTTCTCTTTAATAATGATAATGAGGCTTAGAATGGCTGATGACATTAAAAATTTAAGAAAGTAATCAGGAGCTAAATCACACACTCCATCATGATGCTCTCTCCTGTGGTGCAGAGGTCTACTGCAGATTCAGAAGGTGTCAGATCTATTCCTTGGATAGTTCTAAGATTTTTCCATTCACTTCTGCAGCTTCTTCTTTCATGTCATTTTCATTCTATCCCATTTCTCCTGATTATTGCTCGCTGATACAAACTCTGCTTCACATCTGTGAAAGTTCCCCAGACCACTTCCTGAACCTACAGACACTGTTAATAGTAATAATAATGAAACTTTTATGTATATGTCACTCCTGTCTCTAAAATACCCAGGGCTCTGTGCAAAAACAAATGCACCCAATCAAAATAAATAGAATAAAAATATAATAAATATGCTAAATAAAATGCAAACAGGTTTGCAGGTGTTTGGACCCAAGGCGACCCAGACACATGTGTTTTAGCTCAGCATAGGCTGTAGCAAATTCTGCATAGCCATTAATTGAGTTAATCTTATTACAGCAGTTTCTACTATACAGTTCAGGCTCTTGCATCAGCATGCTTTTATTCTGACCTAGCTCTAAGTCTGTTTGAGCAGTGTGTGGTCAATACACTTGTTGTTTTGCCGACAAATTTTCATTTCCACCTTTACATCTACAAAGATTAATGCTAACCACGCCAAAGATAATCAAGCCAAGTACCTTAACTGTTGAACTGAGGTGACATTATCTGCACTGCTGCAGATCTACCTATCTATCTATCTATCTAGCCAGCCAGCCACCCAGCCATCCATTCCCTGGTATTCATATGAGTTGATATATATATTGATATATATATTGATATATATATTGATAAACAAATCATATTGGTATAGTGGTATAATACTGGCATGCTGATGTAAATATCCACTGGCAGACCAGTACTGTTCTCAATTTCCTCAATAATCTTTGCCTCTCCTCTTTATCTCTTTTCATCTCATACAGTCACTAGCCAATGTGCTCTCTTCTAATCTGTGCAACCAATATGCTTCCCTCAGCAACAGCCCAGACCTGGCCATCATCCCAAAAATGCTTTTTTGCTACATTACTTAGTAGACTTGTGTTTTCCTCTGCTGGTGTGATTAAATAAATAGTCTGCACTCAGATCTCAGCAAAATCCATTGGGACTATATGTCCAAGTCACTGGGATATTTTTTTCAGATATCCACACTACACGATTGTTCTTGCTTCAGCATTTGAAAAGCAGTCATCCAACTCATTTCTAAAAGACACAATGATGAATAGTCTACTAAATGTCTAAAAGTCTCCTTTCTGCCTCTCTCATTTTGCATGGATATTATTCACCCTGCGAAGTGTGCTGTTCCCCAAATTCATGACAGCCCATTTTCATTTCAGATTGCATAGAGCTGTTTTCCTTGGCATTGGAACTGATTGAATGAATCATCCCCATCACGCACAGCAGGGCTGTCTGGGATAGGGTGGTGGAGTAAATTGCTGAAGTGTTCCTTCTTGCTTTTCCCGTTTTTCACCAAGACCTCACTATCTTTAGTCTGACTGTGGTTTTAACAATTCGTAAGCATGTCTCACATTTCCTTCATAAGCATGTAGGTGGCATTTAACTCACCCTAATTTTAGCCATTCAAATGCTAGTCATGTTGAATTAACTCATCATCTGGTCTTCCTCTGGAGTCAGCACAGAGACTGGCAGATTCAGCAGATTCATTGCACCAAAAGGTGTCCAAAACAGTTACACTGTCTTTAATTCTGATATCTGCTTCTTGAGTCAGTTCTTTTTTGTCACTTGTTTTTTTCCATTTCATCACATCCAGGGCTCTTGGTAACTCCTTTGTGGGGTGAACTGCAAATGCACTGATTCTGTGGAGACCTAGAGAGGTATCCAGGAATAGAGAGACATATTGATAAAAGTCTTATTGATAGGACTGTTTAAGTTTTGTCTGAATCATATTTATTACATTTATAATGACATGCAGTATAATCAGATTAAATCAGTTACTTTAGTCAAAGCCTAAAACAGTTTGAAGCTGTTGAAGTCAAAGTTAATAATAACATAATTCAGTACGAACAACGGCTTCATCTTCTCTTTCATATCACTGAAATGTGCCTTGTAACTACATAGAGATTACAAGGGTATACAACGGGTTTGTTGTATGATTCTCAACAAATTCCTCTAGGTAAGGCCCTAAAAGTTTCTTATTTCAGGAAGATTATGCATGAATACAGCTGATCAAAAAAAAAAAAAAAAAAGAGATTTTCAAGGTTTTCGAAATTTCACACTGATTCTGGTTTTGAAATCTTCACAAGAAATTCACTCTGCTTTCACGTATTCTATAAACCTTTTCTTGTAGAGAAAAATATTTGTAAAACAGATATGACAATAATGTCTTAAAGATAATTATTTTTGTTTCCCATTACAATAATGACAGCAGTTTATAAAAAAGATAGTATCAGTATTCATGAAGACTTTTCAAGGGGCCACAGCTCGATGAATGAAATTATTCTGAAGAACATTTAGCTACTTTGAGGTTATCATGGAATATCTAAAAAAGCCTGTGTCCATTAGTTTATGATTGAAGAAAGGAAACAGTATGGACAGAACAATAAAAACTTCTGAAACTTTCATAGTTCAGAGCTCTGAGCTAGAAGGAAAGAAGCTGAGTCCCAGACGCATAAAGAAAAACTGAGAAAGGTGAGATGGTAGAAGAAATTCCACCTGTGTGTGTTAATAAGTGTTTAAGCTTCTGAGAAATAAGGATCAAGGCTCCATCTCATGCAGTGCATACACTGCCTTTTGTGTGTGAACTAATATATGACTCATATAATATACACAAGAGTGTATTATTAATGATTGACCCACTGAAAATGTCAAAAAAACCAACTGCACTGGAGTGCTGACATCATGGGATCTGCTCTGTGGAAGAACAGTTGACAGGAGCCTCTGTCCACCTCTGTTCAGAAGGACTAGCATCAAATGAAACATTTCACAGTAGCCATGACTAAGTCAAAACCTCTTTAATTTAGAGGATGGTTTCTGACCTATGGGAACACAGAGTTATATATATTGGCAATTATTTACATTCTGGTTTGGAGTGCGCTTGTTTGATATTGAGCTTTCTAGTATTCTGCTACAGCTGCAGTTGAAGATCCTAAAAGCTTAACCAAAGCTGTTCTTGGTTAATAGTCTTTCCAGTCACATAGTTTCCCAGCAGACACTGGTGGATGCCTAGGGAAGAAATTAAAGACAAGATGGAATGCTGCTTCTAAAAAGAATTCCTAAAAAGCATTTCTTTAAAGCATTCCTTTAACCTCCATTTTTTTGTTGCTTACAAATTTCTTGTGCAGAAGAAAATGTCTTCAAATTTATTAGCCCTTGATTGATTTTTCTTTATGATGTTTTTAGCTGCCTTTTGAGCATGTTTTCTAAGAATCATAGAATTTTAGAATGGTTTGAGTTGGAAGAGATTTCCAACCCATCTGCCATGTGCAGAACAGGTTGCTCAAAGCCCCATCCAACTTTGCCTTTTCCTTCAAGGACTACAACATTTACAATTTTACTGGATCTTTTCTGCCTGAGAATAAAGCTTTAAATCTTTGTCATTAAAGAATGCATAAGCCTGCCTTCTGTGTCTTTCTGCACTTTTGGTTTTCCTGTAATGTCCAGTATATTTTTTTCCCCTTAGTCCCTTAGTTTTTAATAACCTTTTATTTAATGGCATTTCATACACAGGTAAAAACACAGCTTCCTCATTGAAAGAAGCAGATTACATTATTATGAATTTTTATTTAATTATCTGTTGTTGATTAGACACTTATGAAAATGTAAGTGTAGGCGCACACTGGGAAGTCCATGTTGAGATGCCCTAATATACTTTTGCTGCACCTCTTGATTAACTGGAACATATATCCTTAGTGATGGCTAAGGATATAAATCACATTGTCTAAAGAGAGTTTTAGTTTGATGAAGATTTATTCTTAGCATAAAGGAAAAATTTCCAAGTGTTTGATTATTCAACCTTTCATATTTTGTAAGGGTGCAAACTAGGATAATCATTGTCTATTTAATATAGCGATCTACAGTGACATAGTTAAAGTGAAGTTCTGCCATTGATATTCGTAGCTGAAACTAGGTATTCTACCACAGCAATCAGCTGTAAAGAACAGATTCACTGTGGCACATTACATGCATGGATACAAAGAACAAAGAAAAGCTATTCATGACATACAGAGCCTCATCTGTCTATATGTCAGGATTTCGTACGCTTATAGCAATATATTGGCATAAGTAGAAGAATATATATTATTATAATATATTATTGCCTACAGAGCCAAAGAGTGCTGAGCCTTCTGTCTTCCTTTCCCCCAAAAATGTGTTTTATTATATGGAAAAAGTAGTAAATATATAGATCTATTATGTAATCCATGAATTTAGTACAAATTGAACAGTCAGATTGCAGTTATAGTACAGATGTTCACTTTATTGGCTAGAAGTCCAATAAAGGCAGTATTTTGAATTTTAAAATATAAATGTGCATTTTCATTTGGAACACATACAGAACCAGGTAAATGGGTGCACATGGAAATTACTTTTAAAAGCATTTCTATTTGCAAAATCCCTATATACAGAACACATGCCCAGAACTCTGGTTGCTTTCAATTTTCAAATTGCCTATAAAGTTGGAAGTATTTCCATAATTTTAAATTGCCCACATAACATAGGAGGGATTGGAATTATGGTTGCTTCTCAAATTTGTTTTTATAAGCACCTGAATTTGGAACCAATTCAAATGACATTTTAATATGTGCTGGGACAGGCCATGCTGCTTTAATTTACAAAATGTATTTATCAAGAAAGGGGGAAATATAAAGAAGTGGAAAATATAGCAAAATATGAAACTAGATGGCAGAAATGCACCCACATAATATAGCTGTGAAGTAAGTGGACATTAAAGGGCAAAATGTAAGACTTTGTGGGCTACTGATGCAAAGATGCTGAAAAAAGCTCATTAAAGCATGTTTCTTTCTCTTGAGAAACACACAGACCAGTGTCAAGTGATCTTTTGAGTAGCTGGCAAGCTGAAAAATATTTTTGCTGATCACACAAGACATGAGCTGATCGATAGTGCTTACAAGTGTCAGCAAATAATTTGCCTCATACATTTTGAAATTGATACAGACTCAGCACATTGCTGACATTTAATCATTAGGGAGGATCACTGATTTCAATGCTTGATGTATTTATGCATTGCACATACACCTGAAGATCTTTCTGGATTTTTTTCCCAAAGAAATAATTTGATTGCATGAAATCTGGGTACATCAGTAGGATGACTCCTGGTTTTCTCAAATCCCTCCTGTTTTTCACATGATCCTAAGGAAGGTGCTATGCAATATACAAGGAGGAAAATTGCCACCCACTGAAATGCCAACAGTGCTTTCTGTAGCACCTGTAGGGATCTTGGAATTTTTCCAGCCAATCTGACCCCTGCCCCATGTCAGTGAGCTTGTGGAAACCAGGCTGAAAGCTTCAGGCTACCTGGGTAAAAGTAAAATCACCAAATGTAAGGTGTTCTGGCTGTATGAATTTATTTATGGACTAACATAAACTTCAATGAAAATCTCCATGAATGCTGAAAGCAATATTAAAAAAGTGAAATTATGATTATAAGGTGCTGAATTTTCTATATTTCTGATTATTAAAAAAGCACCTTCTATTAAAGCAAAGCAGGTATTTCAACCAATAAAACAGCACATTAAATGTAGAATAAGAAATTACCAAAGCAGGATAAATAAGTACTGAAAAAAATGAAAAGCAGAAAGAAACCAATCAAGCAAGACCCAAGAGAATCCAAAGGTGAAGAAAGAAAAACTCCTTTCAGGTAAATGGGTGCCTAGCAAAGGGTTGCCTGAAACCTTGCACTGTGATTAGAGAGGTGCATGGAAGCAGGAGAAATCAGTGTGGACCAGTCCCCAGCAACTCCATTAACCATATTTTTTAGAGTTTTATCAGCTTTTTCTAGTTTAAAGACGCATTCTTTTAAAAATTGCATAGATTAACAGAGATAGCAACGAGTCCTGGAAAAGTATGAACTATAGTGTCAAGATACCAAGGCAGAAAAATATTTGGGAAGGAGCTGAAGTAACAAATAGAGATACTCTAGGAAATACAGTTTAATAAGCCATTAATATAATTAATTGATTGATAATGAATCATTACAGCAATAGCATGTGATGTGTGCAATCCGAAGATAGAAGTTCATAAGAGGGCAATTCTGATATCTATGTCAGCTTTTAATGCTTTTTAGTTTTTTAATGCTTTTAATTAAAATTCAGTACATAATTTGTTCATCACACCTTCCTGTTAGCGTGATTGTCTTGTCACAACTCAAATGTCACACTCATCAGTTTGAGTTATTACCTTCATCATAACTGGATTGTCTGGAAACAAAGAGTCAAAAAACAGGTGGAATCCAAACTAGCTCACATCAGAGTAATAGTGAGAAGGAGTCAAATATGAGTAAAATTCATTCAATGTGAATATGCTAAGACTTTAAACATGTCTATCTTCAGAAGTACTTTTTCCAAATCCCATCGTTATACCTTGTGTCTGATATGTTACCAGATAGAAGTAGAGGACCCTTCTCCAACGCACATATAGTGGTTTTATCATACAGGGCCACCACTCACTTATGCAAGTATGGGTGCACTTGAATGCAGATTAGTGTGCATCACTCACTTCAGATTACATCTAGAAATACTTATTCCTAGTTGGCACAATCTAAAAAGAATAGCATTTTTAGATTCTTTTTGAATTTTTTTTTGCAGAATGAAGCAAGTATAAAGGATTTTCAGGAAAAAAAAAAAAAAAAAGCTAATCTTTTTAAAATAATAACTTTGCAAAAAAATAGAATGTTGTTACTTTGGGTTGTTTCTCTTTTTTTAAATAATTTTAGAAAGAACAAATATAAGGACAAAGCATTGAATGTTCTTACAATTTATATTTTGGAGACTATCAGGACACATTCTTGTACAAAAAAAGCTCAGATGGAAAGCATAAGCCAAGGGACTAATGTTGCTGGACAGCTTTCCTGAGACAACAAATGAATGAACAAGTTTTGCTAGTGATTGCTGCTTTGTAAAGTTTTTACAGCAGTTCCATACACTTGAGGTCAAATCCTCCAAAGCGTCCCTGTCATGGCAGACTGATTTTCAAAGGAATTCGACCTTTACTGATGCACCAAAAGAAGCAGTAGGTTTTCAGAGGTGCTCAACATAATGTGTGCTCTCAGAGGAAGATAGTACGCAGCTGATCTGAGTACATGCTGCAAACTCATTGATTTATAACTATTCTGGTTTCTCTGTGAACCATTTCAAGGAAGAGAAAAACTGAGGAGGCAAACTGGAAGAAGAGAGAGGTAAAACTATTGCTTTTGGATGCCGTGTTACTGGCGACACAGTATGTTCTGTTCAGAGAAAGCTGCGGGAGATTACTTTGCTTCCCTTCAAACATTTTGAACATATTCTAAATGTAAAAACAGATCTCTACTTCTGACATTTTCTCCTCCCTTGGTAAAATAAATGTTATTTGATTTGGCACATTGGTCATCTTACTTGTAAATGTCTCTATCCTGTTTAGACACTAGTAGACAGCTTATATTTGAATAAAAGGTCCTTAGAAATAAGAAAGAAGGAAGGAAAGAAGTGGTAGGAGAAAGTAAATAAGTAAAATATACAAAAAGGTCAAGTTTTATGCCTTCATTACTGATTATCTGTGACTGCTACAAGAAGCAGCTTTGTACGTCTGCATGCACAAAATCATATATTTGTAAAATACAGAATGCATAACAAATCAATGTATATGTGTCTGTATATACATGTGTATTTGACTATATGCACTTAAACATGATATATGTATGCGTATATATGTATAATATGTATATTTCAGATTTTACTTATAAGCAAATTTGTTTTCCCTCCACCTACTATCTGCCACCTTGTCAAAGGCAGCCTATGCTCCTTGTGAGAGAACCATATCTGGAAACTGGAGACACTGTGGCATTTCTACTTTGGATGCTGACAGGTTTTGTACAAGATCACCATGTTTCACCTCACTCATGCAACACAGCAGCCCTGGCCTTTGGGGTCATTTATGCCTCCCCAGATTTTATATATGTGAATTCTACTTCTATTGCATAGATTTAAGCACATAGGACTGTGTCAGTGAAATTGGATGTGACCATTTCTTTTTTACTTTTTTGACTTTGTTTAAATTTTTCTCGAAGTTGGAGGGATGACTGTGATGATTTTGCCTCTTGTTTTGAACTGCGATGGAATTTAAAATTGCATTTGAAAATGTATTTAGGATAGAGGAACTGTCTTTCCTAAATAGTTGCAGAATAGGCAACTCTAATGAGGTGGAAAGTTGCAGAGAAATTTTAAAACAAAATAAAAGAAAGCTTGAATTGATTTTTATGGAAGGCATTATATACTCCAGGATTTAGATAGTGGAACACTCAGAAAAGGCACACTATTATTCTACCACTTAACTTCTTTCATTTAAGTATTCCCTGAGTGGGCAATGCTACTCAAGTGTACAATTTTAGCAGTGTATTCAGACTGCCTGTATTAAGTAAGTCATGACCAAAATTTAGGGAGAAAAAAGTATAACCCAGGTGCCAGCTATCCCAAAGACACATATATTTACCTTTCCATGTTGCTTGAAGTCTGACAAGGGTGCACTGTCACCACCAGCTCCAAGGGCTGGAAATTCACATCTTGTCTGCACACAGGAATGGAGTTCAAAGCAAAACTGAGTATGGAAATCAAAGAGGAGAAATCGGTTTTGCCACTGTTTGATATAATGCAGATTTTTTTTGAGATGTAGGAGTAACAGACTAATTATTCTGTGTAGTCACTCATGTGAACTGAAAGTCAGGTGACTCTCAAAGGCTCTGATGGTTGTGTAGTTCATAAGGGGTTCAACTGATATTAGAACAGTTTTGAAGCATAAAAGAATTTAACAGTAAAGAGGGATTGTATGAGCTCTGGGAGAATAAAAACTCAATCACACTTGCATTTTTGCTGTGGAAGGAAAAATAACTGAGTGCAGTTTAGGACACTCATTTAACCTTGAACCTGCATTTTTACAATTTCATTATTTATTTTTCCAGGTGTTTGCAAAATTCTCATTTTAAATCCAGATGATAAAGAAACCAGTGTCAGCTTTTGAAAGAAGGCACTGGCATAAGGCCTTGACACTGGGACATTCTGTTCTGTAGTCACAGAAAAAATGAAAAAAAGATAAATTTCCTAGTGCTTTTTCAAAGTATGGGTCCCCAAAATTTTGCTCATTAAAAGTGTATGATACCCAGAAAGAGGTCATATGTCTCTAATTTAAAGATAACAATTTATAAGGTAATAATATATAATATAATAATTTATACATAGCAGTAGCCTGAGGAACATAAAGAAGGACAACAGAGCTCTGGGAGAGGGGGTCAGGGGCTCTGGAGCTCAGATTGTCTTTTCCTCAATTCTCCAGGATACAGGGCAGGACCTTAAAAAGGCGAGGGGGACTGGCCAGATTAATAAATGGTTAGGAGGGTGGTGCTATAGTCAGGGGTTTGGGTACCTTGAACACGGGACTCAATTTAGTAGGCCGGGTCTACTGGGGGCTGGTGGAGATGGTCTGACAAGGGGAAGAGTGGATTTGGTAGGAGGCTTGCCAGACTGGTCAAGGATGCTTTAAACTAGATGTGCTGGGAGAGGGGAGCATCATTCCATCCCAACACACACAGTCAGTTGCCAGTACCTATAATAAATGGTAGGAGCAATGCAGAGCTATTCCAGCTGCTCCAGCCAATGAGCCGGCTTCATTTGGAGCTCGGCTCAGATGCCTCTATACAGATGCCCTTAGCATGGGGAATAAACAAGAGGAATTAGAGATGCGTGCATGTCTATGGGGGTATGATATCATAGGCATCACAGAAACGTGGTGGGATGGCTCCTATGTCTGGAGTGTTGGAATGGAAGGTTACAGGCTCTTTAGGAAAGACAGGCCTGGTAGGCAGGGAGGGAGAGTTAGGGATAGGCTGGAGAGTGTGGAACTCTCCCTGGGGACAGGTGAGCAGTCAATAGAGAGTTTGTGGGTCAGGGTTAAATGGAGAACAGCAATGGGAGACATTATTGTGGGGATCTGCTACAGACTGCCTGACCAAGAGGACTCTGTGGATGAAGCACTCTACCGACAGATAGGAACAGCCTCACGCTCGCAGGCCCTTGTTCTCATGGGGGACTTCAACCACCCTGATACCTGTTGGAGGGATGGTACAGCCCAGCACAAGCAATCCAGGAAGTTCCTGGATTGTGTGGAAGACAACTTCCTTCTGCAAGTAAAAGAGGAGCCGACAAGGAGAGGTGCCGTGCTTGACCTCGTGCTCACCAACAGGGAAGGGCTGGCTGGAAATGTGAAACTTCAGGTCAGCCTTGGTTGCAGTGATCATGAGATGATCAAATTCGAGATCCTCAGGACAGTGAGAAGAGCGTGCAGCAAGCTCA
>JANRGW010042704.1:1178-12872 GCA_024733675.1 Psilopsiagon aymara | reverse complement strand
GCCACAGCTTCTCTGGGCACCCTGTGCCAGCGCTCAGCACCCTCACAGGGAAGAGCTTCTGCCCAAGAGCCCATCTCCGGCGAGCAGCAGACAATGAGGTGTGCCTCTCTTTTGTCCTTGCTCATGAGTCTCTTCAGCTATGGGCTCAGGACAAAGAGGAGGAGAAGCCAGGGTATGACCCATGAGTTTATGACACCCAGAGAGCTGAAGGGTAGAGTGGGGTCAGCCCGTCCTGCTCTGCACAACCAGGTTCCTCTTGCACCCCGCTAACCCAGCTGTGCAGCCCTCCAAAGGCTACTAGTACCACATAGAGTAGGATGCTTTAGGGACAAAAAGCCCCTCTGCCTGTTCCTGGAGCCCTTTGCTCGCCTGTACTTTCATTTACTTCACAGCTGTAAGGGAAGGAGGTGCTTTAAAGCCACACAAAGCAGGAGAAGCAGGGCAAAGAATGGCAGAGGCTGAAGGAGCACGTTGCAGAAAGGTTAGTGTGCAGTGCCTTGTAATACAGCAACACCCACCTCGTTCCTTTCTCTGGGAGGCCAATACTTGGTGTCTTTGATGATTTTCTTGCTCAGTGCCAAAATGTAAAGCCTGCAAGCAGCAGAGTGCTGCTTTCTTAATGATTCCCATTGCCCAGAGAGGTACTGAGCCATCCCTTTAAAAAGTAGTGCAGGAATGTAGAGGGAGAAGGATGCTTATTGCTGAACAAAAGGGAAGGGAAGTCATTGCACATTGTGGCTCTTCATTAGGGGACAAATTAGAAGTGGATAGGTTTTGTACCATGCTGCAGGCATGCTCTGAGCTGTCCTCCTTCTGGGGGGTAAATCCACAGGACACTGCCGAGTGTTTCCGCCTATAAGGGGTTGTACTTTGATGCTGGTGGAAGGTGCAAGGCTGATAGCTCTGAATCCCCAGCAAGTCTCTTTGCAACACATGCTCCAAGCAAAGAACACTGCTCCTTTGCAGGGTTCCCTGCCTGGCAGCCTGATCCCTGGAGCCCTCTGAGTTAATAGTCTCTATCTCCTGCTTTTGAATTGGGCTGGCTCCTGCACTGGCTTTCCTAATAGGAGTAAAGGCAGTACTCTGGGCACATCATCATTTTATCCATCTCCCTGCTGCTCTTACGTCTGGTCTGTGATATGCACATTGCTGTGCACTCATGCTCGGCCTTCTCAAGGGCTCAGGAATGGGAAACAGCTTCCCTCTTGATGGGAATCCACCTGAGTGCCGGGACTCAAGGCAAAGGCAGCGCTGCTGTTGTAACACATCATCCAAAGCAGTCCGGCCCAGCCAGCCTACCCAAATCTGATTCTAATGAATCCATCCCCGGAAGAATACTACTTAATTAATTAGCAGCTCATTTGCATGAGGTGTCACATTATTAAAGTGCTGCTGCTGCAAGTGGGGCTGTGACAAGGTGCGAGCTGACAGCTTTTCAAAGAAGAAGTCTTATAAACGAATGATCTCGTGAACTCGCAGCTTTGTTCTAAGCGAGCCTCTCATGCAGTAATAAATTAAAGACATGGGAGCTGCTGATTAGTCTCTGTGTGGTGCCTCTGTACCATCCTCCCTGGTTTATCTTGGAGGATCAGCTCTCCAGAAGGGTGGAGGGAGCAGAAGGATGGAGAGAGGAAATGAGAGCTTAGGAGGGAGAGAACAGCCTCAGTGGCAGTCCTCTCGCACACGTTTGTACTGGTACCCATTGGGATGTCTGGGCTGCAGCAATGGGCTGCTGTCACCTCCAGAAGCCAGCGGGGAGGCAGCAAGGGGTTCTTCTCCCAGGCTTCTCTTTCTGTCTGTGAATGGGAAGGACTGTGTTTGTGGAAGCTCTTCTCCCTGCAGCAGATCCAAGTGCTCCCCAGGATGTACCCCAAAGCAGCATCTTGGGCACTGGTATCATTGCTGGTTGCTGTTAACCAGGGGAGACAGGGGGTTGTTGAAGCAGCTCAGATCTTCTACAGAATCACAGGACAGTTTGGTTTGGAAGGGACCTTCAAGCTCATACGGTTCCAAGTGTCCATGAGCAGGGACACCTTCTACTAGACCAGGTTGCTCCATGCCACATCCAGCCTGGCCTTGAACACTGCCAGGGATGGGGCGTTTGGTGCTATAGCCTGTTGACTGTGGCTTGAGCTTTAGCACAGAAGAAAGTGGTTAAGTGAAGTGAGAGTTAATTTGGGTTCGTTTGTTTGCTGGATTGGCATTTTTGTGCTTAGCAGCCTTTGTGGGTGCCAGTGTGGGTCCCTCCCTGCCTGAGACCCTGGGGAACCTCTCTGTGCTTTTCCCCAGTTAGCCCAGGGCTTCCTTTGGGGAGATTCAGATTCCCAGGTGGTGACTTTGAACACTCAGATAACATTTCCCAAGCAGAAGAGATGGGAACCACATGTGGGTGTGAAAGGCACATACACAGAGACATTTTTGACACGAGTATTGAGTTCACAGGAACCGCAGATCTATAAATAATTTGGGTCATGAAGCCTGATCGGAATAAACTCAGGCTTGAACCCACGTTACCTCCTGCTTCCCTCTCCTCTGTCCCCTTTTGAAGGTATAAACTCAGGCATGCAGCCACACAAGCAGGAGGTGTTTGCACATCCTGGAGAAGAAGGATCATCTGAGGGCATGGTACCAGCAGTTTAATCTGTTGGGAAAGGTGAGATCCAAGTGAGGTGGGAGCAAAGATCTGTCTCCTTGCGCCTGGAGCTTTGCCTTGGGTTGAAGGTAGGGATAGAGGAGGAAAATGTCTCCAAATGATTAGACTCAGAAAACATGAGCAGAGAAAGCAGTCTTGGCTCTGTGTTGCCTTGATGCTTTGTCTTTATTGTGCTCAGCAGGAGGAGGGAGAAGCTGGGATGCGGTTGGATTGCTCGGATGGGGCTTTCATATCTCTTTGAAGTTCAAAAGGAAGAGTAAATGTGAGCAGCAGGACTTTGTGCAGCAGGGTTGCCTCAGTGGCCCTTGCTGGAGGGGAGGGGGGGGCTATGGGGATTGTTCGGGTACTTGCAAGTGACTTGTCTACTGCTCAATGCTACCTCTTTAATTGAGCCTTTGAGCAGCGTCCAGTGGCAGCATGAGATGAGATGCTGATGTGATGCCACCGGGATGCTTGTCACCAGTCCCCCTGGCTTGTTCCCTTCCCGTCACTCTGATGGCAGCCTGCCCTGCTCTAGGCCCCTCTCTGGCACTTCATAGACAAAAGATCTGTGCCCATGGAAATTCATGGAATGATCGTGGTTCAAGTAGGCAGCGCTTGAGAAAATCCCTCTTGGTTGCAGCGCAGTTCTAACTCCTGTGAGCTCGCTGCGACCAGCCCTTCAAACTGAGTTTTCTCCCCCACTAACCTGGGTTTTGTAAGGGCAGCCCCAAATGTGATTAGTGAGTGTATTTAATGTTTCGTTAGACAGCATAATTCTGGAAAGGATGGATTTTCTCCTCCCTCAGAGACCAGATCATTTGGTCTCGAGGGGCTGTTTTGCTCCAAGCCACTCAGCCTTATAGCTTCGTGACTTTGTGGAATGAACCTATCTATCAAGGCTTCTCCCTGCTATCTTTGGGGTAAAAATCAAGGTGATGCCCTCCATGACAGATTTTATCCTGAGCTGGGAAAAAAGTGCATAAAGAAAATGTGACAGGAGAGAAAGAGACTGGGATATGAGGGAGCCTCCAGGTAATGAAGTTAATTGGATATGCTGATTTGAATTGAATGTGCATGTAAGGGTTGTCATTAGCAACCTTGCGGACATACCTATGATTTAAAGGAAACATAGTTAATGGGATTGCTATTTCACTTTAATTTCAAGGGGACAACTTCCCATGCAGAGAGCAGTGAGCTAAATCCCATTCGTCCTCTTCCTGCCTGCGGAAGTTGGGTGTAGGAAAGGCAGATCTTCAGCCTGGGTTTCTCTTCCTGCAGGTAGACATAGGGTGAGGAATCCCGGCCAGAGGTTCAGGCAGGTCCCCTGAGTCTGCATTAGCACATTCAGATCCCAGGGACTGGGTGCAGATCCTCAGCAAACCACTTGGCTTCCCTGTGGTCTGTTCGTGACCTGCAAATGGCTCTGCTACACCTCCCCAGCTGATGTTGAGGGATACTCAAGGGGTATCTTTATAGATATAAAGTATACTTTACTCAAGGAGTGAAGTACTAAGGGGTACTTTACTCCCAAAAGAATTCCATACAGGGTCTGAAGGGCTCTGGGAAACCTCTTTTATAATGATTTGTCATTTCTATTCTGGGTTCTTCTAGAGATTGCTGTGCCTTTTCCTCCCTGGGTGTCAGAGGCAGAGAATGTAGAGCATCAGCAGCATTGGTATCCCTGTAAAATGATACTGCAAGAAAGGATGTTTGAGAGGGTGACAGCAAAAGTGGTACCCACCTCATCGTATGCACCTCACCTTTTTAGGCTGGTGTGAATGTAGAATAGCCTGGTTTTAATTGAGACGGATTAGAAAAAGTAAATCCTTCTTGCAAACAGTATTTGGCAGAGGCACCCACAGAAAACCTGGGCTCATATGGATTTATCTTGGTCTGTCTTTAGCATTGCTGAGTATCTTGCATGTGGAAACTTCCTCTGTTGCCAGCTCTACGTAGGAAAGACCCCACAGAGCCATGGGCAGCAAGAGGTAGGGGAAGGCTATTTACGCTATACCATGCTCCAGCCTCATTCAGAAACCTGCTGCCAGTAACAGGTTTTCTCCTAGCTTTCCAGTGCTGAAGCAAGAAGTCCGTGCTGCAGCTTTATGGGAAGCTTGAATGGGAAATGCCCAAGAGCTGCAGGTGTCAATGGCAAAGAGGTGGCAAATCTGCAGAGAAGCACCTTGGCAGTGAAGGCTGCTCTGTGTTGTCTTTGGTTTCTATTTCAGGCAGTAATGCTCCAGTGTGCATTCCCAGGACTGATAGAGTTCTGGTTTACACAAATGCAATGTTATCTGGTAGGGCTGGAAATCCAAGCATGAGAGGAGCAGTCCTAAGGCTCCAGGCTTTTCAGTTTGCCACTGTTAGGTACAAAGACAAAGATGCTCGGCCAGTGCGTTGCACCTCCTGCCCTAGGGCATCATTTCAGGATCCCATCCCATCCATTGCCTCCATGGGAGGCAGCCCTCAGCAGGGTGCTTAGGGATCCATCTCCCATCAAGTACCTGCATACACTGGGAAAAGCTGCAGCTCTTGAGGAGTTAATGGGTGGCCTTGCATCTAGGCTGTGGGACAGGGAATCAGTCTCTTCATGCACGGGCTTATTTAGCTGTTCTTCTGGCAGCAGTCATTTCATAATGAATCAGACTCATTGAAACACTCAGAATGAAAACAGACAGGTAATTTAATCATGGGAAGTTCCTACAAAGAGATTCAATCCCTTCTAATGGGAGCCTGCTGGGAGAAACTGGAGGGGAATCCAGATGTATCTTACCTCTGGCATAGGCTGGGCAAAATGCCTGGCAAACTTTAGTACAGTAGGTGTGTTGGAGCTTCCTGTCATGTTGGGTCCTTGAATGGCTTATACATGGGTGCTGTACTGCAATGTAGACACAATGTGGTATTTTGCTGATCTCTTAAGATAACCCAGAGCTGCTGACTGCAGTCTGTACTGTGGGGGAATTAGACCTGAATCTGCAAGGTGCCTTTGCAGGGTGGCTGCAGCTCCCTGACTTGAGCAGCGCTCTGCTCCATCACATGGAGCAGGGGTGTCGGGTGTTTCACTGTTCAGAGATGCCGTTTGGATCTGCAGATGCTGTCATTAGGCAGTTTTTGAGCCACATTTGTAAATAACTATCAAGAGTGAATGAGGAAAGTGATGTATTCCTCACTATGAAGGTGGTGAGGACGGGGCATAGGGTGCCCAGAGAAGCTGTGGCTGCCCCATCCCTGGCAGTGTCCGAGGCCACTTTGAATGGGGCTTGGAGCAAGCTGCTCCTGTGGAAGGTGTCCCTGCCCGTGGCAGGAGGTTGGAACTAAATGAGCTTTGAGTTTCCTTCCAGCAGAAACCACTCTGTGATCTTTCCCAAATGGCTTCTCCAGCTCCAAGTGTGTGAGTCTGTGATCTATCCTCCAGGTCTCGGCTGTCTCTCGGGTGGCTGAGCATGTCTCTGATCCTGGATACCTCTGTCTCCATTGCACCCATGTGCTTCTCCTCATACCCACCTGCTCCCTGTTTCACTGTGCTCTCCCCCATTCCCACCTGCCCTGCTTCCCTCTGTGTCTTTCTCCTAAACCCTTCCCATGCCCTTTGATCGTGCTGTCAGAGAAGAAAAACTGGTCGTGTTAGTGGATGTAAAGAACCACAACCACCAGCAGCCCAGCCCCATCCTGCACTTCTGCTCTCTTGCATCACTGGTGCCTGGAGCTTGGGCTCAGGGGTGAGCCAGACCTGCAGGGTTGGGACTGTGTCCCAGTTCTGCTGCTGGGTCAGTAGATGTTCAGCATTGACAGGGCACCTGCAAGTTAGGCAGAGGAATTATTTCTCTCCCCAAACATCAACAAGAAGCTTCCTGCTGTGGAGATGATCCTTTTTCTTCTTCCGCGTTCACAGGAATCATCGTTCTTCCCTGACATCATCATTTGTTGTCATGGAAACCAAACCCTCAGGAAGAGAGGCAGTGGAGCATCCTGATGTCTGTGGGTGCATCTCGGGCACCCTGCGCTGGGTACCCACGTGGGTACAGCACACACCATGGTCCCCCCATAGAACCAGGAGAGCAGCAGGCTCTGCTCTCTTCTTGTCCTGCAGTCTCTGAGCAGCATGGAGCAATCTCACCTTGGCAGGCTCAGTGAGAGACCCCAAGCTGCTCCCCCTGCCTATGGGGGAGACAGGAGGGTGCAGGCAGCACCCAGCACCTTGTACGGGGCTCCGGCTGTGTCCCAGGACACCTATACCAGGCACAGCTCCAGGCTGGAGGAGGCATCATAGGCATAGCACTGTCTCCAGCACAGACCCACAATTCCCAGTTGGAATTGGCCTGCACAAGGCTTGTCCAGTGCTATCTCTCTTTATTAGCCCTGTCTGACCTCATTACTAGAAAGAAGCTCAATTTAACGAGCTGCTGCTGCCCCAAGGGAACTCTGAAAAACAGTTGTTTCTCACAAATCCTTCTTGAGCGGCGTTTCCATTCCCCTTTGCCCATTGATCAGGTGCTTGTGTGGAAGCGACTGTGTGTCACTGACAGCCCAGGGTCCTGGCTATTAATTCCCCAGGGGATTTTGCAGGCTTGTCCCTATGTCCATTGCATGGGCTGGCATGGAGATGGCAGCGGTGCATGCATGAGCAGTGGCTCTGGAGGCAGCGTGGGTTGCTTGGGTTTGCATCACAGTGTGGTGTGATGCGAGGCACTGATCTCAGCCTCCTGTCAACCTGCTTCTAGTTCTGGATGTTTCATGAAAGCATTGAAATATCCTAATTTGAACAGTGCAGCTAAAGCAGGATATGACCTTCTGCCTTTTTCTTTGGGGTTTTCCTTTCTGAAAGTTCAGGGCTCGTGAGCCAGCTTTGGGCTGCATGAATAATCCTGCCAGAGGCAGCCTGCATCTGGCTGTGCGTGTTCAATCAGATTCACCCCGATGTTCTTGTATGCCACTAAGAACTCAGAAGGCAAGCAGAAAACAAAATCCAGAAAGTATGTGTTCGTGTATGCACTATGTCTTTACATGGCAAAAGGCATCAGGGCTCTTTCCAAGAGGAGGATTTATTCGGAGGAGGATGCAGGGGTGCCTCTCTGCTCTATCAGTGTGGAGATATCTGTGCATTTCCAGCTGGGATGGCACATTTCTCAGATAAATCTTAAGATACTTAACAACCTGCTTGTTACCTCCTGGGCATATGAACCAGGAAAATAGATGTCTCTCTCTGCTGCACCATTCTGCCTCTTCTGAAGGCTCAGGCTTGTCCGAGCTGGTTCTTGGTGCCTCTTCCTCTGTGCCACAGCCAGGTAGTGAGTAATCGAGCAGCAAAAGGGGATAAAGCAACACAGCTCAGCATGAGGCTGCAGCAGATGGTGTAGAATCCTAGAATAGTTTGGGTTCGAGGGACCTTAAAGCTCATCCAGTTCCACCCCCCTGCCATGGGCAGGGACACCTTCCACTAGAGCAGGTTGCCCAGCCTTGGCTCACCCGTCTGCTCTCACCTCCATGCCTGACGGCTGCCGCTGTTTGCAGCTCTGTAGACACCGTGTTGCAATCAGATGGTTATCCAAATATGCAAATCCTGGTGGGAAAGACAATGTAAATGGTTTGTTCATCCTCCTCCCTTCCCCTTTGCACAGCCCCCAAGGCCATAAATCATTAACTTTTGGATGAGATGGCATATCCTCAACAGCAGCCGCTCCTGTCAGGGATGGGATTTGTCACAGCTTGGGCAGGTTTTCCTGCAGGAGCAGGGAGCTGTCATTTGGTTGGGTGGATGGCTGCTGGGAGCCCAGGCTGGGCTGGTTGCACCTTGCCGAATCCTGCAAATATGAAAGAAATGGGATGGCAGCAGCATCTCCCAAGTTTAAGGCAGAGATGTGCTGTAGGTGGCTTCTATGGCAGCAAGAGGTGATGGAGATTGAGTCTCCTTCTTTGTGAATTCCCCAGCTGCAGTGGAGAAGGAGCCTTTGCTTTACCTGAGCCCGTACGTTGTTTGCCAGCTCTTTGCTCTGTCTCCAGGTTGCGTGCTGAGATTTTGTATTAGATGCCTTTTCCTACCTCATCCTCTTCCCTTCCAAAGTAACATCAGAGTTTGGCTGCTATGAAATCACCTGTAATCTCTTTGTGCTTCTTCCAGATCCGAGCAGATGGTCCTCCCCATGGTGGAATTCAGTATGAGATCGTGACAGTTTTCAAGGACGGGAGCCCGGTCCTTCGAGACATGGCCTTCTCCATCGATCAGAAGTATCTGTACGTCATGTCAGAGCGGCAGGTAAGGTGTCTGCTTCCATACCTCCATGCTTGAGGGTTCCTTCTGTAAGGAGTGTGCTGTTGGAGCACAGGGAGCTGAGGTTGTGTGTTGAGCCCTGCGGTGCTGGGATCAGTACATGTAGATGGAGCACATACAGTTCTATCTGCCTCTGACCAGGGATTGTCATCAGCATGCAGGGGAGGGAGTTGTGGCCATGTAATGTTGTCTACAGGTGATGGAAACTGAGCAGAGCTGCTGTGGTTTCAGGCTCTGAACCATCCTTGCCTAGATAACGAGATCCTGAGCCTCAGGCGTTACGGATTCACTCCCTGCAGCGAGGCTGTGGGTTTGCATTGCTTTGCTGGAGCATCCTTTATGATGGCTCTATCTATTTCTTTGTTTGTCAGTGTATTTTAAGTGGCTGTGTGTGATGTGTGTGCACGGAGGTGGGACCAAGCGTAGTGTGGGCATGAGCTCTGAAAGCAATGCTAACACTAAGTGCTGTGCTATCCATTACCCCGTTGGTTCTGATGGTGCCCAACCTGGACCGAAAAAGCACAGCCCAAATGAGTATGATGGGAATTAATGGCCAATGGTCCAGGAGCATCTGCTGGGGAGCCGGCATGATGTAAATAATCTGCGACTTCCAGTTCTTCCCTGAGACAAGAAAACACATGAAGTGCCCACCCTTAAGTCAGACTTCTGGGTTCACTGGGTGTTGAGCATTTTACTGGCTATTACTCACAGCTGTGTAATTCAGATTAATAGAGCCGGTGCCTTGTGGGTGGTGGAGGCAGGAGAAGGGCTGCATCTGAAGGTTGCTATTAAATTGTTCTGTGTTGAGTTAACCCACTGGTCACTTTCCACATCTGCTGGTAAACAACTATGTGTCCTCCCTCCTACCTGCTCCCAGAGGGATGCTATGGAGAGGTGTCAGTGGGAAGTGCTTAAAGATCTGATGGAGATAGAGCACAAGCAGCTATCGTAACAGCTCGCTGTGCACTAGGGAGCTTGCAGCTCCTCCCAAAGCCAGCAAAGCTGTTCTGATAACCTGCAGCAAAACAAACAAGTTGGGAGATACTTAAGTTGGTTATGAAGAGGTTTAAAGCCAGGGAATGAATTCTTTAGAAGGGCGCAGAGTCTTCTACCTGCTAAAGGACTTACACTGAATGAGTCCCTCTGGTTAAAGAAGGCATTAGATACTTTTTAGAGCAACTCAGTGATAGGCATTTCCATGAACAGCCCCAAGTTTAGGATCCCTTTCTAGTTTGGACTTGGATTAGATGGTAATGATGAAGATCTATGCAAACTTTTGAAGCAAAATTAGAATGTTAATGCTGTGGTCATCTTCTCCAGGAGCCGTGTGCTACTTCGTGCTCTCACTGTGGAGGAAAGCATCCAGGGTCTACCTCGAGCAGTTGAGGAACTGTTTCCATTCGGGGGAGAATCAGTGGGAATGCCTCCAACTCCTCTTTTGTGAGGTGTGGGCGTCTTCATGTTCATCAAAGTGCTAATTTGCTTAATTGCGAAACAAAAAGCAAAAGGAAGGGAAGGGAATTAGCAAATAATAGAGTATTCCTGGAACGTTAATTCAATTTCCAGCCATGGCTCTGGCAAAGCACTCACCTTGGGGGAGACTCCAGGAGCAGGGGACCACCATCCCTCATTCCTTGCAGGAATTGGTATGGGATTTGCCTTTTGCCCTTGTAGAGGTGCGTTCTTTGGGTCCAGAAGTCCCGGCATGCCATTACATACGGATTTCATCAGCTCCTGTGACCCCACTGCCCTAATCCTGGCAGTGTGATAGTTCAGCAGAGTGAAGGGTAGAATATATTTTCCCTGCAGTGCTATATAAAGGAGCCTGATGATTGAAACGGGGTCAGAACTGAGAGGAGAAAGGTCCACCAGCTTCAGAGGGCTGGTGGGAAAGGGTGGGAAGTGCCCTTCAGAAGTACTGGGAATATACACTAAAAATGTGTTCTGAAGCCTTGAAATCTGGAGCAGAATGCAGTTCTGCCACAGTAAAATGACACAGCGAGCAGCTGTGCTAAGCATTGAGGTGTTTCGGGGGGGGGATTCAGCTAAGGAATGTGTGCTCCCAGAGCTGATGGAGAGCAGGTCTTTCGGTGTTAGGTACAGAGCCACGATGAGATGCGATGCTCTGTGCTGATTATGCTGAATAAACTGGGATGTGTGGATGCTTCCCACAAAGAGTAGCAGCAACGTTTTGGGCTGAAGCCCATCTTCCTTCTGTGCTAGCGGCAGCCAGGATCAGCTTTATGCTGAAACGCGTTTAGGAAAGGAGTTGCTTCATCCTAAAATCTGGAGTTGTGGTTGTAGGCGAGTCCTTCCCCCCTCCCCCTGGCTCCCATCCCAGCCCTGTCTGTGCCTCGCTCCAGTTTATCCGCAGTCCTTTTGAGCTCTCCATGAGCCTTTCATGTTTCAGTGCCAATTTCTTCCAAAGCAGAATATCTGACATTTGATTTCACTCCCACAAAGCACAGAAGCAACAGTTGCACAGCCCAGTCCGGGGGAGAGGAGGATAAAGAAACTTCGCTTCCAACCACTTATTGCGAGTTCTTTAACCACATGATTTAAGAGGCTTATTAGGAGCTTTACAGCTCTTCCTGCTGCACCTGGTTTCAGATAGCTCTTAGAGCAAAAGAGGAATGATTCTCCCAGCAATAGGTCAAGGATAAATGACTTTAAAACTGACAGAAGGGAGATTGGGATGAGCTCTGAGGCAGAAACTCTTCCCTGTGAGGGTGCTGAGCGCTGGCACAGGGTGCCCAGAGAAGCTGTGGCTGCCCCATCCCTGCAGTGCTCA
>JANRGW010042703.1:0-32508 GCA_024733675.1 Psilopsiagon aymara | reverse complement strand
GGGGAGGGGGGGGGGGGGGGGGGGGTGGGAGGGATATGTGTGAGCTAGTGACATAGTGGCAGATTTACAGCTGGGCTTAAACTATGACATTACCTAAACCCTTACACACTTCAGATCAAACCTGTAATGCAAGATCACTTCAAACTAATGGAAATCAGAATGTTTCTTAATGTGATGTCACTGGAAAAACCTTTACATTAGTACAACTTTGGCGCATTTTTTATGGAATTAATAGGCACAAAATAAGTTTTGCTTCTAAGCTGTGATGAAAGAAACTAACAAAATTGAACTTTGTCATTTTTGAAGAATAAGCCATAACAGAGGACTTAAGTGTAGAGGCTCTTTAGCCCTGGGATTAACTTTCAAGTGTCTGCCTTGGCATAGTAATGATAGGAACTGTTCTGCTGTTCTGCTGTAGTCATTTCTCCTGTAAAAGAGCAAGCGGAGCTCCTGGATACTGTGATTTAGAAATCCTATAGCACTTTTTAAAGGTGTAGGAGCTTTAACAACAGAGCTGTATGCAAATTTAGATGATTATCCTTAGCTCAGTTTTGACCTTTTGCTGGCTCTGTGATATTTCTTATTTAACGTCCTAAAGACTAGGACAGTCATTACTATCGTGATGCAGTCACTGATCAGGTGATACATGCAAAAAACTTGCAAAACCCCCTGGTGCATTTTTTGGTGGGAAAAGTTTGGTCAATATTTTCAGTCTTCATTTTTTGGAATTCCTGCTTCCAAGCTTCGTTTGGGGTTTTCATCTGAAAAGGTAAGAATTTATCATTGACAACCTGACTGCTGTCTTGCAGTCCTTAAACCCTGCACCAGTACTTCACATCCCTGCAGCACAGCAGTGCAGCCACCTTCTGTCCCTGTGTGCAGCTAATGAGGGGGGAGGTAGCCTTTGGGCACTCCTTAGTATCTAAGGCAGTGGCTGCCTGTATTCTGTAACTCAGTGGAGCTGCCATCTGATACCAGACACATGCTTGGCATCTGACTTCAGCTGCACCCATAACATGCTGGGTGTGTGCCATCTCCATATGGTTATATGGTATATCTCTGCCAGCAAGCTGTATCTACTGCGTGCCTGCCACTGCTAAAGCACTGAATCGACCAAGCAGAGGGTCGGCATATTTTAAAAATACGAAGAAAATATTCCAGACATCAAAGGAAATAAGCCCCACTCTGCTACTGTGCATCAGCTGAGCACAGATAAACCCTACTCTTTCCTGAACATTGAATGCAGCTGACAGTTACTGGCACTGACTCATCACAGGATGCAGAGTCTGGTCCTGCACATTGACTTGCACAAGTAATTGTGAACTTCTGAAGGTGAGATCAGCAATAGCAATTAAAAAGGAGTCACATCACAAAAGTTTGTTGTTGATCTTTTATTCATATATGTGCATACAAAGCACATTCCTAAATCATCTGTAGGCTATTATAATTTAAAATACAAAAAGAGCACCTAGCTGCATTTTCAGGCTTCGAGTTTTGCAGGCTTCTTCCATCATATGAAGAGAACAATTTCTATATATTTTGTTGAAATAGAAGAACCTGAAGGCATTATCCCTCATATAGAAAACTGCAATATTGAGTGTACTGCTTGGGGATAGCCTTTAAGTTGCTGCATCTCTACTTCAAGCTGAGACAGCCAACTATATGTGACTTATTGCAGATGCTGGGGAAAAGAAAAACATTAATGCTGTGCCTCAGTTTCTCCAGAGATAGGCACCTGCTTTGGGGAATCAGTTAAATATTGAGGCTTATACGATGAGAAAAAAATTCCATCCTCTCTCCAAGGGAACAAGAAGCTCATCTGTTTTTTCTCTCAAGATGCTGTTGTTTTTTCCAAGGAGTTTCCTTCCTTCTTCAGCATTTGCTCTGTTGCTGGCTGTGGAAGAGATTTCCTAGGTTTGCTGCTTTACGCTGAGGTGGAGAGCCCTGTGTTACAAGTCCACACATGTACGATATTACACTTATAAGCATTAAATCAAGATCCACATTTCCCCAGAAGCTGCATCCCTGATTTTCATTCTCAGATAATGAACTATTATTCCAGTCAGAAAAAGCAACTTATCAAAGGTGTGGAGGACACATTACCTAACTAAAGAGCTAAAATAATATTAGTTGATTCTGTCTGCATTACCATTGAGACCATCAGACATTATCTTTCTAGAGGCTTGTGAAGGTTTTCCTTAAAGGAGTAATTCTAGGTCTCTTGATGTGTTTAGATTAATATATAATGCCTTTTTTTTTAGTAAGAAATGCTTTATCAAACAGGAGTAATTAGGTTTTATGGAGAAGAAAATGGGTGAACTCTAATAGTCTGTGATACAGAAGAAATCAGTCCACATCATCTTATGTGCACTCTACATCTCAACCAAACTATGAGCAACCTCTATTAAGGGATAATCCATGTCAGCATACCTGGAAGGTACAATTTAATTTCTGAGTAGGCCAAACACAAGCAAGCACACTGGCTGCAGGCAGTGAAACATCCAAGTGTAATCCCATGATAGAAATATGGTCACACACAAAGAGCAAAAGGGATGTAGGGCCTTCCTTAATAAAGAATGGTGAAGAAGACCACAGAATTAGTCCAGTACTGTGTGATCAGAGCCTGAATCTGCTTGACGTTTTAAAGTTATAAGCAGGATATCATAGGAGGGCTGCCCAGGTCAGGGCAGCATCCAGTTTGTGAGTATATCATAGAGCCATAGAATCATTTAGGTTGGAAAAGAGTTTTAAGATCATGAGGTTTTGACTCCATGTTAACCTAGTACTGCCACGTCCAACACTAACCCGTGTACCTAAGTGGCACATCTACACATCTTTTAAATACCTTCAGGGACACAGACTCCACCACTTCCCTGTGCAGCCTGTTCCAGTGCTTGGCAACTCTTTTGGTGAAGAAATTTTTCCTAATATCCAACCTAAAACCCCTCAGCACAACTTGAGGCCATTTCCTCTTGTGCTACCACTTGTTACTTGGGAGTAGAAACTGGCACCCACCTCGCTCCATCCTCCTTTCAGGAAATTGCAGAGAGAGATGTGTCCCTTGAGCCTCCTCTTCTTCAACCCCAGTTCCCTCTGCCAATTCTTATAAGACTTGTGCTCCAGACGCTTCACCAGATTCTTTGCCCTTTGCCCTGTGCTCCAGAACCTCAATATCTTTCTTGTCACAAGGGACCCAAAACTGAACACAGAATTTTCAAGGTGCTCCCTCACCAGTGCCAAGCACAGAGGAACAGTGACTTCTCTGGCCCTACTTGCCACACTATTTCTGATACAGGCCAGGATGCTGTTGGCCTTCTTGGCCACCTGGGCACACTGCTGGCTCATGTTTAGCTGGCTGTTCACCAGTATCCCCAAATATCCATATTATAGATGGTAAAAAATGTTGGTTTAAGACTTCTTGGATGGCCCAGACAAAATGAGACCTGGATTCCTCCCGTCATTTAATGAGTATTTTGAGTATTACAGGATAAAGGGGCTGGGAGCATCACTGATTCCTTTGGAAATCACATGGCTTGAAGCCTACATGATAAAAAAAAAAAAAAAAAAATTGTTTTGATAAATGCAACATGACATAAATTTCAATGAATGTCATGTGTCATGTAGTGCAATACATAGCCCACTACAGGGCAAACAGCACACTGCCAAAGGAAGGGTGAAGAAATTTATCCTTGGATTTTCCACATATTATTTCACCTCAAGCTGTGCAGATCTCTGACTACACTCTGTGCTTTTCAGCACTGGGTGATAAATATCAGGGATATATGAGCTACATGCTATATCCTGATTTCTTTAACTGAAAAATAATGTGAACAACTTGTTTTGGGAATGACAGTTTAGCTGAATTACATATATTTGTAGAATTAGGTACTATATTGTTTAAACACAGGTACCTGTAGATGTGTTAGTGAGAAAAGATTAAATGCATAAAGGAATAATTTTTGTTACAAGTCTGAACCTCTCTGCAGTGTGGTTTTGGGTACTGCTTTGGTAATTAAAAACTTTATGAGCAGTTTATTGTAGAATAGTAAAAACATGTTAAACTGCACTAGCACAGACTGAATATATTTGTGAAATCCTTCTTTGGTACAATAATGAAATTCACTTCACTTTTTCTCTTCTCCTTTCGGTGAGAAATTATTCCATTGGAAAGACATAGTAGATTGACTAAATTGTGAATAAAATGCAGCATAAATGAAAACAGTTATTTTAAACAAAGTCATACAAGCTTTTTATTTATGAAGCAACTTTCATCTAATAAAAAAAAAAATGCCGTAATTAACTTTTAAGGAAAAATCCCAGAGATATAGCAGATGTGAACTGGATAAACTCATGATCCCACAGAAATATCAAGGAAGCTGCTATTATTAATCCTTATGCTACTAAAAAGCTGTCATACTGGAAAATAAGGAATCTACACAATAGAATTCAATGGCATTTTTAAATGTCATTCATTTCTTTCATTGCTGATTTCATGCACGTTATAAGTCAGCTTTTTGAGATCTTACTCATCAACAGGCCAGAATACACATATAAGTTAATGTTTCTTAGAGAGTAATTGCTAAAGAAAAAATATAGTGATTCCTAACAGGAACACAGTAATGCAGACCTAAAAAGGAGGAAAGGTCACTGTAATGCTGAATAGTTTGAAAATTACCTTGGATTTTAATAAGCACACGTGGTTTTGTCAGAATCAGTGTCAATTGCTGTATGCATCAGAACCAAGAGCTGTATAAAAGCAAACTATGAAATCCAATTATAAGTCTTAAATGTTAACCACTTTGTTTTCCTCAGACTCAGGATCACGTGTCTAGCAAACTTGAAATTATGCCAGCAAATTCCTTTGGAAAACTTTCCACCAAACTGCAATGCCATATTTGTTTTTCATGATATGTTACATAGCCATTAAAATGAAAATTGGAAGCTCAGGGCAAACTAATCTATCATGGCAGTTTTGTATAAGATATTTGAAACCAAATGAGCACAGACCAACACTACTATTAATATGTCATTATTAAAGTTAAATATGATTGATATGAAATCCAGGTGAATTATAGAATCATAGAATGGTCTGGGTTGGAAAGGACCTTAAGATCATCTAGTTCCAACACCCCTGCCATGGGCAGGGATGCCTCATTAAAGGAGTAGTTGCTGTTCCGTCTACTGCAAGTGTAGATGGGTTTTCAATTTTAAATACAACTAATTAACTATGTCATTTTATTTTTCTTCCTAGACTCTGCTCCAAATCAGTTCTGAGGGATTCCACAGCTTTGCCTTACATTAATTTGTAGCTACAATAATTCGTAGCCACAATAATTTGTAGCCTTCATTCTCAGTGTTTCTGAGAGATTCCATCTTTCTCATTCACCACATCTTTCCTTATTGAAGCAGTACATCTCTGGATACAGGTTGTGTTGTCTAGTAGAGCTGGTGGATCAGTCACTCAGCATTCAATACACTAAGTTACACTTGGGAAATGTGGATACCTCTGTTTGGAGATTTGCCACCTGTCCTGGGTTCAGCAGTGGCAGTCATTTTTCTCCTTAGTAGCTAGAGCAGAGCTGTGGTTTTGACTTTCGGCATGGGAACAGCCCTGGTAACAATGATGTTTTTAGTTATTGCTCAAATGTTTAGTCTGACCAAGGACTTTCTGAGTCTCGTACTCTGCCAGGGAGGAGGGGAAGCTGGGAGGAAGCAGAGACAGGACACCTGACCCAAACTGACCAAACAAGTATTCCATTCCACAGCACATCATGCCCAGGATGTAAAAACTAGGGACAGGGACCTGGAAGAGTGGGTTCACTGCGTGGTCAGGCTTGGTATTGGTTGCGGTTTGTGAGCGGTTGTGTTCTCTTCCCTTGTTGTTTCCCTTGTCATTATTATTATTGGTGGTAGCAGTAGTGGTTTGTGTTATACCTTAGTTACTGGACTGTTCTTATCTCAACCTCAGGGAGTTACATTCTTTTGATTCTCCTTGCATCCCCCCAGGAGTGGGGGGGGGGAAGAAAGAGGGGGGAGTGAGTGAGAGAACTGTGTGAATTACGGCTGGGCTTAAACCATGGCACCACCTCAGGTCTAGCTGTCCTGTATCTTTCTGTGAAGTCAAGCATATAATTCATTGTCTGGAAGTATTCAGTGTTCACAGCTGTTGTCACTTGTGATAAGTACTCATAGTACTCGGCAGACTCTGCCATATGCTTACTATAAATAAAAAAAAATAAAAAATAAAAAAGGATTGGAAGTGAAGGACCAAGAGGCAGTACTGTACCTAGAGATGACCCCTCTGTTCGGATGTCTATATCTTCGAGGATAAGTTGCATTTTTGAGTATGGACACTGTCCTCCAACACGAGCTGTAGTGGAAGCCACATACAACTTTGGGAGCTCAGTTGGGTCTGCGCTGGGGAGGAATGCTTAAGGGGGGTACAGCCCACACTCGCCAGAATACTGCCATGTGTGCAGCCTCCTCTTTGCTTCGGGTGACAGAAACTGTCCCCCATTCCCTTCTGCCTTTTGTACTGACCATTAACAAGCAGGTATTGCCTGACCATTAACAGGTACTGACAAGTTTAACCGACAGGTACTTGCCCACATTCTACATAGGAGCATTTACCATCTACATAGTGCAAAAAAGAGAGTGAATCATCTTTTTCTTTAATTGATATAGAACGATAGTGCATTATTACAGTTCCTGAAACAGTGCAGACATTAAACAGAAATAAGATTTAAAGGCCTGAGTTCCCAGTTGTTCACTGCTGCTTTGGTGGATATCTGCAGATTAATGTGGATAAGAATTGTTAATGAAATGAAAACTTTGGAGAAATTCCCATAAATGGAACTGCTACTTTAATAGATGTAAGGAAACTGTTGTGCTTAGAAGCATAGAATTAAATTTCATTTTAGGCTTCAGTACATAGTGTAGTTACGTATTACATAGCTATTTCTATACATAGCTATTCTGTTTCTGGTTAGCTGCTTTAACAATGCTGTTTAATCATGACTCAAAACACTTCCTTATGTCATCCTGGACAACATATTCTCCATGTAATAAGCTTGCTATATACTGTGCAATCTGAAATAAAATGTAATTGAAGGAAAGGAAAACCCCAGTTCTCCCCTGTATTACATCTGTATTAAAGCCAATCAGTTGCATAGAAAAAATAACTAGGGTCAAACATTGCCTGAATTGCTTACAGCTTCATTTTACTTCTGTGTTAAATCAATTTGTCTTTCCTCCCTCATATCAATATACTATTTATAGTTGCTAGATTTAATTAAATTACTTTGATTTGCTAACACAAATAAACAGCAGATCTAGTATTGCCTGGTATAAATATATGAAGCCAGAAGTAAGTTGCCTCTAGGATTTGTTCAAATCTTCTGTCATTGTATATGTTCAATCTAAGAATCAAATAACTTTGTTTGAAGAGACTCACAAAATTTCACTTGTTGTCCAAAATATAAAAAAACACATAAGTCACATTTTACATTGGATAAAATCATACCTGTTGCCAATTTAAAAAGCAGAATTTGTCCACTGAATTCTGGAAGTCATGGCAGCAGGAATAATGAGATGTTTCAGAACAAATAGAAGTGAATTTGTTGAAAGAGAGATGCTTAAAGTGAACAGTGCTGAGCAGTACTGTGACTTAAGAGTCTAGGTTTTTCATTATTAAAAATATTCCTTATGCATCTCCCCTTTTTAAACATCAGATCATCCATGAATCAATATTTGTAATTCATGGGAATCTGCTGAATACACACAACAGGTAATTCATTAGTTCTTTGAATTCAACATGTTTTTCCTTTGCTGTTAGCGTTGTTTGGCTGCCCAACTATAGTTTTTTTCTTTATTTGTTGTTGATACATTTGTCGAATATATGTCATGCACTTCTAGTAGGAGCCTCTGGTGGCTAAGCATTGGACTAAAACTGAATTTAGAAAGATTATCTGTTGTTGTTCAGCCTGCTGACAGAGAACGTTGTGGATATGTGAACTAATTTTAAAGGCTTTGAAAGGTAGCTAAGGAGAAAAGCAAATCTGTTTTTTCTGTAACTTTAAATTTGCCATTAGACGCTTGATAGGGAGACAAGCCTTTTTTTTTTAAGGGAAGAAAGCCTATGATCAAATGTATGGCAATCTAATCTATAAATAACAGTTCTTAATACTTCACTTAATTAATGTAAATATTTGAATAGTTTTCCTTCAGTTTACTTGTAGGATTTTACAATATATTTGAACTTGTTTTAATGTTATTGAGAAAGTACTTCTGGCATATCTAATATGCTCAGAATACATCTTCAAAAGATTCTCATTTCTTGAGTTGAAAAATAGCTTATTTTAGAAGACCTTTCCCTTTGCATTGTGTCTGAACCTGATACTTGCAATCAGTTCCCAGCCTAAGTTGATAACTTTTATTTGTTCCTTTACAAAAGCAGTCAGTCATGTAGCTAGTAAGAACAAAAAGTATTGTAGTAAGTCACTGCTATTGAGGATTCTGAAAAGTTTTCATTGACAATGTGTTTATTGCATTATGTGAATGAAAAAAGCATAAAAGGAGCAGTACAGCACTAAATATAGTTAATATACCAATGGAAAACTATTGCATGGAATAGTGAATTCCACAGTGGTAACTTAACAGTTATTTCACATTTTCTTCCAAGGTTTCAGCAATAATAAATTTAATCAAATTTAAAGAAAATAACCTAAATGTTGGTGAGAATGGTTTGAAATTTTGCATATTATTTCTTATTGGGTTTCTACACTTTTGCTTTTCTATTACTAAGAGGATAATGGGAAGGTGAGTTAGCGAAGTGTTGATTTTCCTGTAAAAGAAAAAAACATCACTTCTATTGAAATACCCCATAACTTGTAAGAGTATAAGTTTGAATGGCTAGTGAAAGCAGGCGGCTGTATAGCTGTAAATCACTGTTCAGTATGGTTTCCTGTCCCAAAATCCACAATGAAGTTGTGCCCAAATCAAGGAGGGAAGGAAAAACACAAAATGAAGAGATAAGAAGGTATGTGGCATTGCAGGAACACATCCTGGCTCTGTCAGATGTCTCTTAAAGGCAGAATTCAATTAAATACAGCCTTCAAGCAATCTCTTACTGGCCTTGAAAATCAAACTGCACTGGACTAATATTTACATTAAAATTTTAGGTATGGAAAGAAAGTGTTGAATATGCATTGCAGATAAAACTCTTCTGCATCTGAGATCAGAAGCTTCTGATTATGAATAGGAAAACTCCTGCACTCCTGTACATGGCTTAATCACAATATCCTTTATGTTATGTTATGAAAAGACCTTTAAGAACATCAAGTCCAACCATCTCAATCTCCTGCACATGTCTTTAAAAGCCATGAAACTTCAGATGGTACAAACTTGCTTTTTTGTGGTTTTCTTCAACCTTCAGATCTATTAACTCACAAGAATTACCTTCTTTTTGTGAAGACTTACACCTCTGGGTAGACTAAAGTTTGCTTCCTGCTGCGCATTCAGGCAAGCCAAGGCCCAGTCAGACATGAGAAAGAGGAAATTTCCAAAGCTTGCATTTATCATATTTAAAGAAGTCTGAGACTGCCATATGTCACATTTTCATTTTCAAGAGTATTAGGCACCTAAATACAGTAATATTTTTGAAACAGTTGTAAAGCCCAATTTAATTTCCTGGCATACCACACAGAAACTTGGTGAGATAGTTTCTTTTTCTTCCTCCTGCTACCTGTTGTGTCATCAAAGCACATCTTCCATGAGGTTATTGTAAATACTTAAGTGGATGGCATTTCATAGTCAGACCTCATAAGAAATGACAACTAAGTATGGTCTTTAGTTATTATACTGCCAAATAAGTTCTGCTACACACCGCAGAAGGTGCACCTGTAAACTCCGTGTTCTGTAGTAAAAAGTACTATACCAGAATAAGTTTACCAACAAAAAAGTAACATGTGAGCATGTAGAATCAGCTGATGTTTTAGGAACTAATTCAAAACAATTTGACAGTAAAGGAAAGTAGTCTATTAATGTGCAACTCTAATCTTAGAGGATACTTCAAAAATGTGCCTTTAACATTTATTCCTTTCCACAGTAGGCTTGGCTGTTCTTCTGTGTAACTCCCAAAATCATGGCACTGCTTCCTACTGAAATAGTTCATGACAGCAAAGGTAAAGAATGTTTCCTAGAAGTTAAAAGTGCTTATTTTCCAAAAAGTGAGAGAAGTTTCGTTCTTAAATGCTGCTATCAAGTGAATCATTGGGGCAGGAGAAATACAAGTACAGTTAGTTCTACATGATGGTCTAAGCTTTCTCTGAAGTACAAATTGTCACAAATGGGTTTATTCTTCCTGTTACAGAACAAAATTCTTTAATCCCAGGCTGGACTTCTTACAACAACCTTTTTTCCTGAAGGAAGTTCAGTTCTAACTGAACTTGGTGTGGTTAAAAATGTGGCTGCTACCAGCAATCCAGGAAAAAAAACTGACCAGGGTATATGTCAGCTGTGTTGCACTTGTTGCTTTAAGCAATTCTGCCCCTGCCCAATAAGTATTCACATTATTAAAATACACATTATTAAAATACAGACTTTGAAAACTAATGGCATGCAAGTCACATTTGTGGTCTCCCTTTTAGAGCAAACATTAACTTACTCATTAGAAGCAGTAAATTACGTAAAGCTGCCTATATATGACTGTACATTACCTAACATAAATCCTTTCAGGCATATCGTACTATGACATAGTATATTGAAGATAATGCTGAACGAGCCTGTGCTGCTCTAGTAATGGAAACTGAACAGTGGATGTGGATATTCTTGCAGTATGCAATACTCTTGAAATAAGGAACCTTCTTTTTTAGGATGCATTACTCCTTCTGCCAAGCATCCAGTTAAGCAGCTGTTCACAAACCTTGAATCAATTTTTATAACAAAGGAGAGGACACACAAAAAGAAATTTAAAATAAGTAGTCAATAAAAGCTAAGAAGGAACCTTGAAGTAAAATAAAAAGCCAAAATGATGTTAGAACTTAAAAATAAAATCAGGCCTCCTCTTCAATGTGTGTAAGTGAAAAGGATATTTGATCCTTTCTACATCCTTGAAGTACCATGTCTGAAAGTAATGCTTTTCACTATAATGCTTTATTAGTTCAAAGCACTGTGTAAACATTAGCTAATGCAATCTCATAGTTTCTATGCAAGGCAACCTCTATTTCTTTTACATGGCAGATAGGAAAATGGAGATGTGTTTTCTTGTCCAAGAACAGGAAAAAAGAGATGTGTTTTCTTGTCCAAGGACACACTCCAAGACATGTAGGACACTGGAACCCTTATTGTCTAGCCCAAGATCATTCCTTTACAGTGGGTTTTAGTCTACTTCCAGTATCTATTAAGACTGCCCTGTCAGCAAATTACAGGTAGCAAAAATGAATGTTTTTATTGAAAGTATTATACAAAATTTCAAACTATAATTGTAATAATTTAGAAGGTTTTGATCTATTTTAAAATGCATTATTTTCTTTATTCACTCCAATACATGCAAAATCAGCAATGCAGGGTCATAAATCAAATGCATTATTTTTATCATGTTATTGATGCACAAATATTCCACATCACTGTACAAAACAATGTGCTGAACTCAGCAGTTCATAGTCATATCAACTACAGGCACGTTAGCTTAAATTGAGCAGATCTCATAGAGTGTGAACTCAGATGTGAAGCTGGATGGACAAATACTTCAAATAAAAATTCCAAACTCTGCAAGAAAGCAGCTCAGGATAGAGCCTGGTTCTGCAAAGTTTAGTTCAGTGTAGTTATGTATTGTTCAGTGAACTTGGTTTCTGTAGCAAACTTGAAACCAGGGAAGTGCACTGAATAATAAGTTTGCTTTGGAGAACTGCAGTATACTAAGGCATGGTTAATCCTGAGAAAGACTACAGAAATTATTTCTTTCTGTCTTAATCCCTATTATATGAATATTTCAGATGATCAAATATTACTATATTGAAAAGAACTTCTGTGTTTGCTGTATTTGTCATACAGTCATATCTTGAGTTATGCGCGTGTGGCCTCAGTCTTTATTAGGCAAATACAAAGGTATTTCTGGGCTATGAGAGTATAGGTTGATTCCTCTTATGAAAGAATCGCAGCATCGGCTTTGTCTCTTTCTTATCCAAGTTACATTTATGGAGATTTTCTATAATGATAATTCAGATAATTGCGTGCAATGAAGTACCAGCAGTAGTCACCACTTCTGTTACCACTCAATGTCAGCAAAACCACACCTTTGACCTCTCAAGTAGCTTGCATGTGCCAGGGTTTCAGCACTTGTGAATACAGGTCCTGGCAGGAGTCAGATGGGTATGGCATGGTGTGCCTAGCACTTGTCTTGAGCTAGGAACATATCTGCAAACTTAAATATCTTTATGTGGATCATGATATGACATAAGAATAAATGTGGCTTAAATGTGAATTAAATGTGGCTAAAGTACACACCAGCCTCCTGCAGTACCTGACAGCTCTGAAGAGGGCTTCAGAGTTCCAGGCCAGGTAGGCAATCAGACAGCCATTTCCTCCTCCATCATCCTTGGGCTCTGTCAGGGGATGGAGGCTGACAAAAAGCCATTTCCCCACTCTAGAGGAACCCCACACTGCCTTGTACCCACACAGTCTCATGCGACTGGCAGAAATAGAGTATACCCCATCCATGGGCATGCATCTTCTCCTGTGTGTGAGGCTGTGCATACAAGTACATGAGAAATATGCATATATCTATACATATACAAATATATTTATATACATATATACACATATGCATTTAATAAAAAAATAAGTCAATGCTAACAGATACTTCACAGTGAACATTGACTGGAGTATTCTGGAGCATGCTAGATTCAAACATTCACCCTTCTAAAACTATCAGAGATAGACGCCTCTGGGATTTTCTGAAACATCATTAAAGGCTAATAGGAAGTTGGACATGAAGACCTTAAAGAGAAAAGAAACTGGAATTTCAGCATTAAGAAAAGTCAAGAGAAGAGAATGTAAAATGATAAAAACCAAACCAATCAGTTGGAACTCGTCTAAGCTACCTCATATAAAGTGTGTGAAATGTAGGTCAGAGTCCCATAACATGCAGATTTATTTTCATCTTAGAACTTTTGTTATTTTTTTTTCCATTTTCTTTGCATTTCAGCAGAATTTTTTCCAAGTGGGACTGTTAAGAGATACCATTGCACATATAGATGAAAGCGACAGGTGGCATTTCCTATTAAATCAGGCCTTTTATAAAGAAATATATTTATAAATCTTGCAAATCTCGAAGAGAGGAGAACATTTTTGGGAGGAGGAGAACAGGCATGCAGTAGTGACTTATACTTTAATTCACTAATTTTTAGTATAACTTAAGTACGTTATACTTTTTAATGCAGTGAAAATGGGGACCAGACCTGAAGCTGAAAAATATCAGCATCTCTGCTTTCAGAGAAGTTTTACTTATTGATAGCATGTGAGGAGCTGTGCCATGAACTGAATGTTACACCACCACAGATTTTCAGAGCTTTGCCCCTTATTGCAGGTTCAAACTATCCTTCAAATTTTTTTTTTTTTTTTTGGCAGGGTTTACATATTAATTGAACTTCCATTAACTTCCTGAGTCTGACCTTGCAGGGTTCTTTCAAAACTGTCTGTGTTTACCATCTTCTCTGGACCATCTAGTCCTCTGAACTGCTGCATGTATGCATTTCCCTGATGCATCTGCAGAATGCGAATGACTTCTGCTAGTTACCATGGGGACACAAGCAAGGACATGAGATGCATAGCAACAGTGCTCCTATTTTTCCCATTTTTTGCTTTCATGGCCAGGTAAGAGGAACTGCAAGAGTTTTTTCTTTCTGTTTATCTTTGACACACACACACATACTCAAAATATTTGCTCCCTTTTAGTTCACACATAATATATGTTGTGTCTTTAAAGCAAAGTTTGAACTCAGATTACTATGTTTTCAGGTCCCTAAAGGAATAACAGGAAATGATTTCAAGAACTATTATACTTTTGAAATACAAATTTATAGTCTTGAGGTAGTAAAAGAGGCGTGAATTATGCCACTTTTTAACAAAAGAAATAAAAAACGAACTTTGGATAAGATCAAATATACATATGAATGTCTTAAGAAAGAGGTATCTATTCTTTAAAAGAGCAATGTTTATCACACATTACAACTGCATTAATTAGACAATCAGTGGAGTAGATTGAGGTTTCTGGTCTTGATTTGGGTTTCCTTTTTGGAAAAGAAAGAGTGCTCTGGTGATCTTAAACACAGGTAGGTCTCAGCTTAATATTTTAAAAGTGGACTTCCCAACTGTGCTCCCCAGATTCTGTTTCTCTCTCCTCCCCTATCCCCTTTTTTAAACTTACTCTTGTCCCTCTTAGGTTCTTTCTGTATGAGTAGTAATTAATTTAAGCACTGTTGCAGCTGCAGTTTTCGAGGGAGATAAGTAATTTAATAACATGACAGAAATCAATGTTGCTTAGTCACACGCTATTTCTTCATTCTTTTATATCAGTATTATGAAAACCTTGATTTTATTAGATATAATTTTAATAGCTAGATCTAATTATTTTCTCAGAGGATAAATACAGTGAAGACAAACTCTGCTACTGGCACAATTCAAGCTGTCAGGCCACCATAAATTTGTGGTCCTTTCTCCACTGAATCCTTAGACAAAAAAACCCTCAATTGTTGCTTTATTTTGGTGCCATTATTTAGCTGGTATCATTTTAGAAATACATTTCATTCTCCAAGGACTAGATTGCTCTAAGTGTCTTTCAGACACAAAAACAATAAATAAATAATTAGGTCAACAAGAAGACACAGCAACTTTTAACTGCCTACATGAGGACATTACTGTAGAAATGCCCCAACTTTGGTTTTAGAGGGCAGCAGGAGTTGGTTTAGCAAGAGAAAACATCCCATTGTGCTTTGAGAAGTGCACAGAAGAATAGGCACTTGAGGCACCAACTAATAATCTCCTGAGGGGGGCATAATCCCACAAAACAGCCTTTTAAGTGTCTTCCTCTCATCTACAGATGGGGCAGGGCCTATGTCCCAGTGGGCAAGTTGAGGCTGAGTACTCCAAAAGCCTGAGGTAGTTTGCAAAGATGTGGCATCTATATGGGGTAGAAGAAGATAACTCATGTCGTAGTGAATCTGAATTTTCTTTTCTAATAGTGTTTGATTGGTACTCAGCAGCAAGAAAACACTGTAGTAGTCCTGCTGGAGAATCTGTTTCTGAGTATTTATTAGGGCCAGTCAAGAGCTATAAACATTAAGTAGGTCCAGAAGTACTTACAAATTGGTAGCTCTCTGTGCTATATTTTAGGATTCAAATAATCTTCCACCAGAGAGTCTTATAATACCCTTCTCTTTCCCTTGCTTCCCACCCTCAGCACCCATCCAAGAGGTCAGTCCCTGGCACAATATTCAAAACCAACCAAAGAAGAGAGTAGCTGTGCAGCTTCCAGGCAAACTAATAGCTTCAAGCATTTAAAATACACTTTTCCAATTAAAATGCTTTCCCTCTTGGTCTTTATCTCACAATGCTTCTAAGTGGGAGGTTAAACCCTTGGAAGTGAAATCCACCTGAAAATCTGCAACTATCAAGGGCAGAGAAAGCAAACAGCAAGTGAATGGAACAAGGGAAATTAATCTGTTATCATGGACAGTAGAATTTGATTGCAGTTACATGAATGCCAACAAACTATGCATATATGGCAGATTTTCCACCTATTTATTTAAATAACAGCTACATTTATGATATCCCATAGAGGATCATAAATATTCAAGGACCTAAACTTTCATTAGTACACTAGCAAGTAAATTTTCAAAGTGATGCACAGGGATTTAACTGCATGAGTCCCATTAATGTCACTACTTTGAAAATTTACTTCCTATGAACTTCCAGAGAGAGGATGGGGAAAAAATGAAAAAGACTCTGTCATAATTTTAAGATGATGACAGGGAAAAGCTTGTCATTGCTTTGGCACTCTGGTACTTTAATTGGTAAAAGAAAGATTTAAATCACATCTTCAAAAGTAAGCTCCATTTTAGGCACAGACACAGATGGTGACATGCTGACAGGAGTTTCTACTGCACATTACTCGACAATGTACTAATAAGCCTTTTCCTGCAAATATTAGCAGTAGGCCAATCCTGCTTGTCTTTTTCTGAAGGGTTTAGTGGGAGCTCTTGGATTTTGGATTAGAAATCAGACTCTCTATTTAGGATCTGAAATTTAAAACTCTGGAATTTATTTTTTTTTTTTTTTGTAATTTTTTAGTTGTTTTTGTGTGTGTGTGTGTGTGTGTTTGGTTGTTGTCTTTTGGGTTGGTTTTTTTTTGAGATCTCAGTTCCCCTTTGGCCAGCTATTAAATTACATTAATGAGACTAGAAAATTCTCTCATGAAAAAAAGTATTATTTATGTGTGGCAGATTAACTATACATCAAAGATTGTGGCAATTCAAGAATCACTGCTAATCTCATAGTTCAGCTAGGATACACAAGGAAAGCTGTGGGAGAAGCCCTTGCACTGAGGTTACAAACTTACAGATTCAAGAGGTTAAGAGAGGACTGTGCTAACCAATATATACTTTGCATGGGCATCATTAAAGAAAAGACCCACGGTGAATGGACATTAAATGCCTGATTTCAGTACATGGACGTGTGAAACTGCAAATTCAAAGTTGCTGGTTCACTTGGGCATAGTTCCTTGAAGTTGAAAATAGAAATTAAGGAAGATGAAGGTAGTTCTAACAGAGTTGGTTTTTCACATCAGTTTCTGCTGTAGAGAATGAGTGGCATTTTCTGTGTCAGGCTTGCCTTGCGTGTCAATAGTGACGAGGAGCTCTTAATGATTGAGTTATGAAGAAACATGCTGAAAGAATCTGCTAAATTGAAAGCTTCAAGTCAACAGGGCTAAGTGATAGACACCACAGAATTCAGAAGAAACTTAAATTTGATATGACAGAGCAGCTAACAAAGTGCACAGACTCTGATTAAAAATGCCTACTAATTTTATGCCTCTAATTAAAAAGACTTCAGAAGTGATCCAAGAAGTTACAGATGAATAAACATTGCATCTGTACTGGGAAAGTAAAACAATAAATATTTGAAAGACCAGGATGTGATAAAGCCTAGCCTGCAGAGTTGTCTGAAGAGTCTCACTGATGTACTAAAATTCAGCATGATCAAAGTAATATCAGATAGTTTATTCAGTCCTCTTACAAGGTCTTGCACAGGAACTTAGTAAGGAAAGTAAATATCTGTGAACTAAAGCATTACTGGGAATCAAAATTGTCTAAGAGAAAGACTAGAAGTAAACTGTCAATTTCTATTGTGGGAAAACATAGAATGCCTCAGAATCCCATCCTGAGATCAATGTTTTCTGGAACAGCTGTGGTTTGGAATAGCAAAGTAAGTAGGTTGCAGTAGTTATGTCGGCTACAAAAGAGCAGAGAGAATGGTAAAGAACTTCAGGGAGACCAGACACTGAACTCACAAAGGCCATTGTTCTGTTGAAGCACAGAAAATATATGCACAGGGGGAAAAAAATTAGATTTCTCATACACTTTAAACTATTTTAAATTAACTTTCCTCCTGCTTCAGGGAGGAAGGATGCAAATGCGAGGAAAATGAGAGATGGAAGATTATAAATTGATGAGTGGAAATACCTGCTTGGAGTATTTTTCTATAGACTATGGAACTCACTGCTGCTGCAAGTCATTGAGGCTAAGAATTTATCTAGATTAAAAGGGCTCTGACTTGCATTTTGCAAAAACAAATTAAGAAAATAACCCTCACACAGAATTGTAATGGCTAATGCTAAGAAAAGGGAAGCAAAGAAATGCAAGGGATTTAACCTTGTGTTGGCTTTCACTTGTCTTTAAAGTAGTAAATTTGCCTGTCTTTGGGTTTTGTGATCTTCAAAGCAGTAATTAGTTGTGCAAACAGAGTGATGCTTCTTAATCCAGAAAATACTTTCTGTAATCTGATTTATATTCAGCTTCTCTTCTAGTTCCTCAGATTCATATGTTCAAATTGTATACGATGGAGTGGAAAAGTCAAAATTGTTCAGAGGGTTAACAGACCTTCCTTTTTTCCCCTTTTCACTATCTGACTGAAGGACATTCAGTACTTGCCATCACAATTACAGCCATAACTGAGAAACTGAGCAAGTGGGTAAGTGAAAGAAGATTAATTTTGAATTTAATCTCTGAAGAAATAGGAATATCACCAAAGGGATATGGGTCTAGAGTTCAATTGATAATTATTAAATATTCTAAGGCAGGAACCAGTGCTCAGTAAAAGATGAGAAATGTTTAAATGTGGGATATGAGGGGTGATGAAAGAGCAAATTATGACAGGGAGGGACCCAAGATGTGGCACAATGGATAATGAAAATGTTGCCAAGATAATGATAAGTATATGTACAGACTGGGTGAAGAAGGTGAGTCTGGGGCTGCATAGAAATACACCCATGAGAAATGGAGTCTTTTAAGTGATAATTCTTTCTCACTTGTGCCTTTGGAACTTTGATTTATTTTATTTTCCTGTGCCTGCTTGCCACCTGAAGGCTCCTCTACCTCCTTGTGCCTTCTGTTCTGAGGTTGTGACAAGTGTGGAAGGTACTTCAATTACAGAAAAAATGAGGTACAAAGCTGAGACTGTTTTTCTCCCTCCTATAGTGACTAGCGCATTTCAAGAACCCAAACCTAGGGAAGATGGGAAAAATAAAAAGATGTTTTAAATGTATGTAGAGAAAATCAGAATTCCTGTAGACAAGCAAAGGAAAAATTCTTAACATTAATCTACACAGCAAAGAAGATTATTTTGCCAGTTTAAAGTGCAAAATCTTTCATACACCTCCAGAGAGGCTCTTTACTGGCAGAACAGTAATATAAAGATGCTAATGTGTCAAATCAAAATGTCATTCCTCTTCCCCTCATACAGATTCATTTCTCCCCCTCTCTTTGGCTGCCTCCTTCTGCATTCTCCAAGTTTAATCTGCAGTTTGACTTCAAATGCAATAATTCACTAGCTCTAGACATGTGCTGCGTATAATTGTAATTCTGAAGAGATTAATACCTTATATTGATCTCCTATTTCTTCATCTATCTTGGCAGCATGTAGTATTTTTTAAGAAAAGGAAAAACGATTTGTTTTCAAAAGGTTCCTGGTTTATTGCCTATTCGTACAGCTGTTAGAACTCATGTGTTTTCCTAAAAACACTGTGGTAGTGCATGTAGAATAAATGTATGTTTAGATTTATTGGTTACAGTTGACAGCATATGGAAAAAGCTATGGTCCATAATAAAAGCCTGCAGAAGTGTCTATTGATTTGAAAAGGCAGGTTTTATCTATTAAAAATAAACCTTGCTGTGCAAATGCACTTTGTGTGCCAGTTCAATGTCTATGTCTTACAGTCAGCATGAACGTCTCCTATACACTAAGCTGTGCTGGTTTTTCTTAAATGAAGACTGGATTTTTGAATGTTTAGCATGTCCTAACAGAAGTGTACTATGTTTCAATTTGGTAGACAGTTCTTAGCACTGAGGCTATTTATCTGGTCATTAGGTTAGCTTTTGCATTTTTTTGTTTGTTTTTAATAAACACTTAAAATGAAATGCAAAACTAATGTGAAACAACAGGCTTAGTGACACCCTTCAGGGTGTACAGAAAGAGTGACTCACAAAATAAGAGACACCTGCAGATGCACACATGTGTCTGGCTTAAACATGCCCCAAAAATAGACACCGTAGTGTGAAGACAGGAACTACATAAACTCTTAAAGGAACCCCTTCATAAGGTGGTTGCCATGATTCTGTGAAATGCTGAATGCCTGAAACTGCTGTTTATTCAAATGAGAACTGGTGCCATGTAAGATGTTGAAGTGTATCTAAGTGCATCTGTTTAGAAAGGTCTTTTAGGAAAAATGTCTCTTTAGATACATAGTGCTGTTTTAGTAAAAATACATTTCTCAGTCTTCAGTGAAGGAAGGTATGTTGAAAGGCACAATCATACATGACATAAATTGAAAAGATTGGTTCTGATGTTTCCAGACTTGGAGAATTAAGGAAAATATTAGTAGATGTAGGCATACAAATGAAAGTGCTTGCCATTTAATACAGTCTGTTAAACCTTTTTAGATATGTAAGAGAACATCCACCATCTGAACAAAAAAACCTCAGCTCAATAGTGAAAATATTTAGATTGCTATGATATCAAGAACCAAATTACCTGTATGGAAAATGACAATATTCAGTCTCACACTGCATTCAAAATCCTCTCTGCCTCTTCATAAATAACTTGCTCTATGTGCATTTAAAGTGTATTTCTGCAGCTCTATTGCACTGATTGTTAACACCAACCCCTTGGCTTTGTGTTATGTACTGAAGGAATCCACGCTTCAGTTATGATACTGAGGCAATCTGATCTTGGTCTATGATTTATGCATAGCATATCTATGCATAATACTGCTAGTTAAAGAAAAGAACATAATTTGAGATATCTTTGGGTTTGTAAATTTAAACTAGGAGCTTGTGAAATTTTCCAGTTAACATGATACTTGCAGAAAGATAGGAAAATACATATATATTGTTGGCTGGCACAGGCTCTGTCTGCATTAGCATTTTGGACCATTTTGCAGAGCAATTCTGGCGCATGAAGACTGTGTTTCTTTCAGATTAAATTAATCAGGAATCCCTGATTCAGGTGCAGATATAATGCAGACTAATGGGCTTAAACCAGTGATCTGGGCTGAGAACAGTTTCAAACCACATACATTGTCAGGACATTCAGTTCTGCAGGCCAGGCTAAATGCAAAGTAAAATGTGAAAATTGAACATAATTTTGGGGCTCTGACATCAACTACTTTGATCTAGTGCTGTGCTTCTACTTGGATAGCCTGCTTGCCAATGTAAGTATAACCATATACTTGCTTTTACATTGTCAGGGGCTTCCCTCTGAAGCCCAGATGCTTAAATCACATGAAAATACCAGAGATTCATAATTAAACAAAAGCCATCATAGTTTTAGCTATGTTTTTGTTTTCACTAAAACTTCTTGGAAGCAAGACCAGGTATAATTAATGAGCTCGTCTTTTCCCAGCCAGGATTATTCTGAGGTAAGAATGTGATTACTTTTCATCCATTCTTTAACCCATTTCTTGTCAGTTACATTGAGTCAACATCAAAAAAATTACTGCTTTTCATTCCCATTGAAAAACTGAACTGCTGAGATGAGAAAACATGATTTACCCAGACCCAGAAATTTACATTCAATGCAGTGTTTTTTTACCAAAAAAAAGGCAGGAGGGAAGTTTTGGGAAAGTATTGATATGAATTTTGCTATTTTTCCTATATTGCTCGCTTAAATAAGGATGACAAAACTGAACACAGAAACCTTTCAGTACAACAGTGAACCAAGAACCATTTTTGTATAGGCAAATCTATAATACAAATTAAGGAAAAAATAGAGATGTCTTGAGGCAGTAAATTAGATTTTTCTAGGTGTTCCTTTTATGTACAGAACATTTCCAGTGTCAGTACATGAGGTTTTTAAACATTAAAGTACTGCAACCCCCATTAACAGCATTTTTTGTGTACGTTTTCAAAAGACAAATGCCTAAATGATAAAAGCCTATCTTTTTATTTCTAATTTCAGTTCGTGTTGACTTGGAGAGGTGATATCAACTGAGGAACTAAATTCACAGATGGTAATAGTGCCTAGCTCAGGTGTAAGAATGTTATTGCTTTTGTTCACAAATAATTTATACAGGCTTCAATCTAGCATGATACTCATGGTTAATTGATGAGTATGCTATTAACCAAAAGTAAGAGTTGACAATTTTTCAGTCTTTAGCAAAAAAGTTTTACCGTGCCATTGAAACCAGTGATTAAGCAGTGATGCTTTAAACCTTCAATTAAAATATTCTGTAAATATTGGTCGCATAAATGTATTTTACATTTTTCCTTTGCTAGCCTCTCATGTCCAACAAAGAGCCCTTTTTCTATATCATGAACTATACGACAAATACTTTTGCAGCTTGAATGTTGATGTAGATTTTACTTCCTAGTCCTTTCCACCTTAGCTTCTGGCAACTGTCTTCATCAGAGTTTCTAACTAGCCCTATAACTCTGTATCTTGATCTGCCTGCATGTAAACTTTATTAGCTATTATTACTTTATTGCATTACTCCATTGATTTATATCAGTCTGCTGCAATGCAGCAGGAGGCATCATGTCAAGACTCCTTCCCTTTCTAGGGCACTGTAACATGCCTGGTTTTCATTTTAGACATTTCCCATTGCTGAGAAAGCATTTATAGTTATTTTTGGCTATCTTCCCATTATGCTTTGTAGAGCGCTTATTTAAAAAAATTATCCTAAGAACGAAAGTCATAGAATCATAGAATGGTTTGGTTTGGAAAGGAGCTTAAAGTCATTTAATTCCAAGCCCACTGCCATGGGAAGGGACAAGTTACATGGAAATTACAGAAATTTCAGAAGTACCAAATACTATTTCACTTGTTATTGTGTAGGAAAAAAGTGCAGAATGTGAGGCCCATGTTTTATATCTCAAAGTTTTAAGAATTTGGAAGCAATTTGGGGAATGGCTTGCAAACTGCTGAAATCTACAAGACACCTAAGTGAGGAGGCTGCACAGGTATGTTTGAGAGATATTTACAGCCAAATTGAGTTGCACTGCAAAAAGGGCAGATAAGAAAACTTCCCTGCCGTGGGCACAATCAGATCGGCGTTGGTCAGATTAATGCCTGGGCTTCTTTTCAAGGCTCTTTTTCAAAAAAAAAAAAAAAAAGAAAAGAAAAGAAAAAAGAAAAGAAAAGAAAAGCTTTTTGCATTTTCACTAACTGTAATTTGAGAGGTAGTCTGTTCTTTTATCAGTTCTCAACATTTCATACAACAAATGCAAAGGTGACAGGCTGTTGAGATGGAGTGGGATTTAATGTAAGCAGCATGGCACTACGATGTAGAAAACCTAAATTCTAGTGATCTTGCTCAGCTTTAGGAAAATAATTTCTTTGCCTTTCTTTGTTTTGAGCCCTATGTAAGTGCTAGTAATAGTAGTAATGTGCAGGAACAGTAGCAGAGAGAAAGAAAATAATCTGATTCAGCATCAAGGTCTTCTTCCATTTCAGGAAAAAGCTAGAAAAATATTCTTAGAAACCCCATTAAATATATCCTGTAAAAGTGTACTGTAAATGTTTAGGAAGTGTTTAAGAGTATTAGATGCATTTATTTAGATGGCCTTTTACATACAAAAGATTAATCTATTTGTTAAATGACAGTAACCTAATCTCGTAATTGTGTGCACGGTAATGTGCCATAGTTACTGATTAGAAAAAAAAGGGTGAATTATAACCCCTCCAGATTAAAGTCTTCCTTTTCATCAGATCAGATCAGATCAGATCAGATAGTTTCTTCTCTACGCTCTGCTTTTCTTTCACATCTTTGCTTGTGCAGGCTGCAGGCTGCAGTGGTAAGTAGTCAAAGCATAATGCACTCCCTTATTTAGAAATCATTCATGCTCTAAACCTTTAGGGGGATATACTGAAACTTAATATATGTCACAGCAGCCAAACAAACATATTGTCAGATCTGCTGTCAGGATCACCGGCAAGCAAACTGACAGCTCATTTTCTAGAGCACTCTTTTAAGGGGAGCCTCAGGTTTCCTAAATGTTTTTTTCAGGATTTTAAGGAACTCATTTTCTCTGCTTCTCTTAAATGACATAGTCAGAGATTTCATACAACCTGCTGGCAAAAAGTTATGTACTTGATTCTAATTTATATTTTACAAATTCTTCAGCACAAGCAGTGAAGCAAAAAGAGTAGTATTTGTAGTTGGGAATAACTCAATATCTCTTTAAATGGTTGCACAGGACTCTGGACTTCACTAAGTCCTGCCCTTGAGGAACAGCCACAGTCAAAGCAGACGGTTTGTATGAAAGCCAAAAGGTTCAGAATATTTTATCTATCACTCAATCAAATGAAGAGAAAAAATAAAGAAAATAGAGGGTTGTATCTCACCTTGATGCAACAGAATGGTTCTGCGTCTACCAACAAACAAAAACTGAAAAAGCTTTCTAGCATTTTTAGCATCTTCTAGCAATTCTCACTGTAATTAAAATACTCTACATTACTCTTCTGTTGGGGCAGCCATTTTGTATTTATTCTTATGTGTGAAAAAAGAGCATATGGCATTGGAAGTGATAGATAAACTGATTTTTTTCATCTTTAGACCAAATAAAACTACGTATCAGTTGAAAAGAAAACAGACCAACCAACAACAGACAGCCAAGAAAGTGTCTCTAAAGAAGGAGTTCTTAGGACATGACCTCAGCAGCTAAGAATAAATCCATAGGAGGGTGAACATGAAGCGCTATGACCTGTAGGTCCAGAACATAAATCACAGCCACAGTAGACCTCGCTTGAAACCAATGAGCTGTGGTCAGTAGAGTCCAATTGTTTGCTTTGCTCTGTAAAGGTTAGTAATGGAGCAAAACTGAAGGAGAATGAAGCTATAAGAATATGACTTTTTGAGATTAAACTTGTGAAGCTGTTTATTTATTTACAGGAATATATAGGAGTGGCTGATTGCTTTTCTCCTGTTTTAAATTGAACAGCATGCATCTCCTCTCTCAGGTAAGAAAAATAAGACCCTGCCAACTCACTGGCTTGTGAGAATGGCTTTGTTAGAAAAGCTCTCTCTGATTCTTAAAAAGACTTCTCTTTTTCCTGCTAACTTCTGTCCATCAGTGAAAGAAAAGTTACACACAAAAAATCCCTCTGAAAAATTGGAGGCTGCAAAGTTTTCACAGTTGTTTGGAAACAAGTGAGAACAACAGAATAAAGCAGAGTAAAGAAGTTTTTCCTATGTATCAGTCAGCAAAGAAATCCCAGCAATAGGGTTCCCAGGTTTCTGGTACTGCAGCAGTTTTATAATTCCAGTGAGGCAGCAAATATGACGATATGACAAAAATGGCTTTTTTTTTTAAATAGTCTCTGCATGTGATAGTTTCTCTTCCTGCATTCAGGAGACTCAAGAGATGCTCTCACTGCATACAGTAAGTCCGCCTGCAGGTTTCCTCAAGTTGCATTTCTAAATCATGGGCGCTATTGCTGCAGTTTTGCCAACCCTGGTGGCCCTGCAAGGCCTTGCTGCTGCCTTTGGGCAGTCTGGCTCCCTTCTAAGACCTGAAGGAAGATGCTGAAAGTGCTGGGACAGTAATGCTTTGTGTGTGGCTGAGCTTTCTCAAGACTGTGGAGAAAGGTCTGAACACACAGATGCCTTCATGTGGGTTTTCCATAGGGTTGAGTGGGAATGAAAGAGACAATCTTGATTTCCACAGTATGAGGAAGAAAAAGTCAAAGTAGATGAAATCCTTTCTTCTTCATTTCTGGGCTTTTCTGTAGGGAGTGTAGAGGAAAGAAAGGTCTCCTGGAGGTCATCACTGGAGCACAGGGTCATGGCATGACAAACCAATGGTACTGTGCAATGACCCTAATGAGCCTTTTCCATTGCAAGGCTTGACACTGAATTACTGCAAACCATGAAGCTGGCCAAAGCACGTTGTCTGAATGCCAAGCCACGATCAGTGCTTCTTTCTGCCTGTCAGATGAGGGATTCTCCAATAGTCTAGTTTGACTTTCTCAGTCTGTAGTGACTGTCTGTCCTACAGGCATTACAGAGATGACAACTCAGTTATGCATATATGATTTTGCTTTAAACCATCAAGCGCAGGCACTGAGAGCAGAGGAGAAGTGACTGCAGTGTAGATGTTTGCTAAATTAGATTTACTTTAATAGACACAGTTTGCTGCCATATGTCTGTCAGACTCCCAGCTGAAGGCTCGTTGTGCAGAGGCTCCTTACTGCCTACTCCCTATGAGAAATGTATCTTTGGAATTGTTATGTTTTACCTTTCTAGTGAGCACTACAACATAATAGAAATAATAAAAATTCATGCAGAAAATGTAATAAGGAAACATAAGCATTACTTTAATTTAGTTGTTATTTAACCATTTTGTCATTACTACTACAGAAAAATAAGATTATATTCCCAACAGGTGAGTCACTGAAAGCTTACTTCATGATAAATCACTTTTGCAGATGATGTCCAAAAAAAGCTATGCATTCCCCAAATTCTGAAATGTATATGCCAGCTATCACTTAAATAGTATCTGGGATTTATTTTGAATAGAGGCAGCCAGAGACTTGTATTGGCAAGGACAGCTGCAGAAATATTTTAGGCTTTGACCTTCAACACTGATGATGGTACAAAGCTGTTTTCTGTAGTATTTACTCTGAATGCTGTCTGTCTGTCTCTCTACTTATAATAATAATAATAGCTCCAGCCATTACTTCTGTTTTCTTGTGTCAATCTAATACATTTTCTCTATCAGTCTGTTCATATTCTTTTCTTCTGTAGCCCCTCTCTTTCCTTTTTTTTTTTTTTTTTTTTTTTTTGTTTAACAGCTAAATCACTGTTTTTACCTTCTCCCCATCTCAATTTAAAAATACAGAAATCAACCTGGCAGTTGCACAGTAACACTCTGCACACATTTACGTATGTCACAGATCTTACTATGCTTAGAGCCTAAGCTTTTGGGAACTTGAACCATCTATCTCCTCTAGTTCTCTGTATTATACAGGGCTGGGATAGTGCTTATGGTATCAGGTAATAATAGCATATGCTGCAGCTTTCCAGACACCAGTGAGAGAAACCCAATTTTCAGAAGTTCTAATTCAGTTAACTAGATATTACCTGTGCCTATGCGCAACTAAGAAGTAGAATAACATAGACTAAAAGATTGCTTTCAGAAACATCTTTGGATATTTATCTACGGGAAAGGGATATCTTATCCTGTGTATTGCCAAACAAAATCATTATTGCTTTAAAATAATTTGCCATTCCACTAACGTTCGTTCTTTATTCACTTTAACTCATCTGGCTTGCTGGCCTTCCACTTGCTAACAAAGCTGTCTTCAATGTAATTCTCATTGCTTTCCCAGAGTTTGTTATATAAGCTTCTAAATATTTAGTATTCTAAAAATTTATCCTTTTTCTGGGTCAAATCCTGGTTCCCATGAAGACAACAGTATCACACATTGTTTTGTCACAGTATTCACTATATCAGAAATACTTTTCAGACATTCTTGAAATGGTTTCTAGGCTGTCTTGTTTCCTAATGTCTCTGCTGGGGTTTGACATTAGACCAAGCAACACCTTTGGATCTTCCTCTGACACAAGTACCTGCTTGCACTAGTGCTTTCTGACACAGAATGCTGTTTCATCAGCCTGGGTGTTATTACATGAGGGGCATGGACCAGCTGCAGCAGAAAAGAGGTGGAAGGCTTACAGTGAGAACAGGAGCACTGCTCAGGGGCTATACACATACAGCTTTGTTAGACAGCCTTCCCAAGCCTTGCTCCCTAATAACAATTTAGAAATGTATTATCTCATTAGTTTTACAGTTCATTCTGCATACTTCTGGTGAGACCACTCAGCATTGCTGATATCCAAAGCTGGTAGACCCACACCGCCACCACTAGTACAGGACCAGAAGCCAGGTCCCACTCCCACAGGAGCTGCAGATGTGAACATTTTTAAAAGGCCCATGGGATATGCCACAATTAAGACGTGCTGGAGGTGGCCATGCTCTAGGCTGGCCCCAAAAGCTGTCAGGTATATCAGGAAGCAGAGCTCGGGGTTCAGAGAAGGTGCACCCATGCTGGCTGTGCACGCTGGCACCCAGTGCTCCAAGGCACAAGCTGTGCTTGAGGTCACACTAGCCTGACCTGCAGGCTTACCCACTGCCATATACCAGGGGCATCTGTGAAATCTGACCTCTAAAGAGTCATGAGGAGACTGTGCAGTGGCAGACAATGAGACAAAGCCTTTGTTCTGCATAACCTAGAGAATCACCTGAGAACTCTGATTTGAGACGCAGTAGCAGAAAAGGTGTCCACTGAAAGAAAGAAGTAGCACTGGGGCATATTTGTTGAAGGACAAAGTATTTCACATACATTTTTACAGTGCCTGAATAATTTAGGAATGCAAACCCTTTAGATCTTGCTTAATATTAAATACTTTGTCAAGGCTATCAACACAACCCTGTGGTCTATCACATAGAGAAAAGATGTATTTTTGATTGAAAAGGCATATTATAGCAGCCAGAAGCCCCCTGAATTATATGTTTCCATAAAAATATTTGCAGCAGTTTTTACTGCATTTTTCTTGCATTTAAGCTGTCAGTTTTGGTCATCTCAGGAGTCAGGTAATACTTTAAGATGTTCTAAGTATGGAAAGGAAGAAGTCAGCATTGTGCTAAACTCCGGGTATTTAAAATATCTGGTACAAAAAAAAAAAAAAAAAGGTAAGTAAATTTGAAGAAATGGCAACTTGGGAAATTAGTCTTAGCACCAGACAACTGAGAAGGATAAACTGAACACCAGTGTGCAAATGTATATGTCAGCTGCACAGAGCTTAAAGGTGTGGCATGCTGCATAATTTTGCAAACTGTTTCTTGGTTGATCCTTCAGGGTACAATGAAATGCTCTTCTACACGGTTCCCTGGAAACTGGTAGGAGATTGTGCCTTCTTTAATGCTTAACAGCTATTGAGTAATATGTGATTCATACAACCTTTTCTGGTGCTGACTTGTGGAGAGGGATATGTGTACAGATAGTGGCCTTGCATATATTTTCCAGGCACAGAACTATCAGCTTGTCCACATCTCCATGCACTTCAACAAACACCATCATGAGCAGAATAGGCAGTTTTCCTCTGAGATGTCTGCTTCTGGGAAGACAGAGCTAGCACACAGCACAGACTGGAAGAGAAAATAACACCAACTGTACACAAAAGAGATGAAAGAAAGTGACCTGGGGGAAAAGGAGAAAAACAAGGAGAAATAAAGGCACCATGTGTTGAATGTTCAAGGTGTGTGTGTGTGTGGGGGTAGGGTCATAAGTGTGAGTCTTACACAATGCTGAGCTTTTTATCAGCAATTCCTGTTTGAAGAAATCCAACATTTCCTTAATTAAATTTGCTTGATTCCCAGTATCAAGGAGGAACACAAGTTTTTCCTGAGTTCAGACAATCCCATTTTATAAACAGAGAAGTCTCTGTAGTGGCAGTACTAGATGTGTGCATTTCAGCTCTCATGTTCATTTTTCTCAAAGCAAAAAAGGCTTTTTAGGCTTTTCCAAATAATAGCAGATAATACTTTGCATTTATGTGCACACAGACAGACAGAGAGCTTTTTTCAAATCTGTTGCACAAGCAACAGGAATGCTACAAGAAGAGCCAGCTTGCATGAACTGCATTACTCACTGAGGACAAAAAGAAAAACAAAACGAAAAGGAGAAAAGAGTCTGACTGACACAACTACAGAGCAATTACAGGAAAATGCTTGTACCTTTGCTACCAGCCTCCCCAAGCCTTTCTCCCTAACAGCAATTTAGAAATTTATGATGTCATTATTATTACGGTTGTTTACCCTACATACTTCAGTAACCTACAGTTCATTATTATGGGTCTCCATAAGTAAATGTCTGCCTTTTACGTATGCAATAAGCCCTCCCCAACCCCATACATTGCAAATTCCATTCCAAATTGTGCGAATTCATGGAAACTTAAACTTCTGCAACACATAGGATTTTAGCAGATTTACAGTGCAGTAAAAAAATAAAAGCCAAGAGCAAACCACCAATACATTAAAAACCAGGCAGCCAAGAAAACATACTTCCAAGGCTACTGCATATGCGCAGCCCTTTTGCCTAGCACTGCCTTCCTAGTTTCATACCTAAGTTTCCTCTTCATGTTACCGAAAATCATATTTGAAAATGGTAATATAAATAATGCTGAAAATAGGACATTTTGAAAAAGGTTCTGGTTTGGGATCAGACATTTTTTTCTTTCCAAACATCAGTAGGGTGCAGTCCCACCTTCTGAAGTGCAGACTCCCCCTCTTTTAGGATCAGACCTTGGTTCTGGCATAGGAAGTGGGGGTGTCATGTGTCTCACAGTCCATCGCATTCAGCTTACTTAGGGTCTGTAGTCTTTTGCAGTTTACCACCTCCAACAAGTGCAACCTTTGTTCAGCACTCAAGCTCTTTTTTGAGAGTATCAAGATGCTCGTGTTTCCTTGGTTCAATGTCAAGGGTGAGAGAAAAGCTATGTTGGGCCTTTTGTGAGTTTCTAAGAATAAGTTTTCACTTGCTAATCACACATCATTTTGTAAGGCCAAGACACAGTCCTTCCCAAATGTCATGTCTAATTCCCTGAAGTGAAAGTATTTTCTTTGGAATAGGTGATCCTCCATCCACATGTGTTCCTTTATGTACAATGTTTGCCCAGTTCTTTGTTTAAGTGTGTCTAGATTTTGTGTCTCACTTGGGGACATTTCTTTCAATTGCATTGTTTTTCTAGCCTCTTGAATAAATTATTCCAGGGAATGCCTATAGACAGAAAATGTTTGGAGGCTAACTCTGTTGGTTTATCTGATTAAAGGCTAATCAAATTGCTAGTCAGAAGTGGACAGAGGATCATTGACAGGTGAAGCAAGCAATCAAATTAACGAAGAATAGAAAACACCACAGAAAGGAATGATTAAGCCATTGTTCCTAATGCGAAACCCGCCAAAGAAACTCTCTGCCTGAAAAACTAAGGCTGTTCCCTTTAAAGGGCTATAGGATTAGTGGTGAGATGCAAGGGAAAGATAATTTTGAGATGGAGCACCTGAGACATTTAGGATGATACAATAACTACTGGATGTTTAAAGGAGGGAAGGCAGGATGATAAAGGAGGAATCAGGCTGGAACAAGCATAGGAAAAAAGGTTCAGTCACATGTAAGCGGGCAGCTGTCAGTTCATTTTTCAGAGCACTATGCTTGATGGCTAGTCTCTTCTATTTTCTTATTAAATCCTACTTTTAACTCAGTGTTGGGTGAGTATGCCCCACATTCAGAATCAGTGCAGATGCAGACTGCCAGGAACCTTGAACAGGGGCAAGCCAGTGGTGGGACACAAGCAATAGTGCCCCCACCTAAGGGAAAGAATGCTTGGGATGCGTGCATGGGCTGGACCTGCTCACTTGCAGACACTCACAATATGAGCATTTGTGCAAACAACTAATGAACTTCAGGTTAGAGTAGCAGGTAAGTAGGAGAGAGAAGGGATATGATAGTGGTTTTCCCTTCCATGAGGATGGGGATCAGGCTTAGGAATGTCTGGAGGTGACATCTCAGATAAAATGAGCAACCTTGGTTCTAGCGCAGAAAGGGAATTCTCCTGGGTTTCACAGTCTGCCATGTTCAGATTCCTCAGACTCTATGGTAGTAATGCTGTTTAGTGATCTTCATTGACCATCACTGGTGAATAGCATATCTAACTGCCCAGCCATGCTGGCTGCAGCGGTTGAATGCTGCAACTTGCCTCTACTTTCCTGTTGCAAAGCAATGACAGGCTTAAGACTGTCTAGACGGCCATGCCAGTAGTGCTACGTATCTTGTCCCCCAGTCCAGATAATTCTTCTGATTCCACAGCACACATGTTGAATTAAGGGCCTTAACAAGAAACTAGTCTTAACAAGAGACTTAGTCAAGAAACTACCTAATTATTGTGATGGAATTAGCTAAAAGTCTTTACTGGAATACTGAGTAAGAGCAGACTCACTGACTTGAGAAAGCAGCCAAAACAGGAAGGCAATTCAAACATTTTCTCTTTTATTAGCTGACTTCAAGTTCTAATAAACCTCTTCAGCTTTTCTTCTATGAAAAATGATATTTTTTAAGTAGCAATATAATCTCAGCTTCAGAAGTACAGTTAATCCAAAAGAGACTTATTTTTCTTAATTCAAAGTGAGTTAAAGCTACATCTAACCAAAAGCTCCTAAGATACAAAATAAAGGTATGCATTTCTATAAAACCTGCTGAGCAGAGGACAATATACAAACACTTACATATATCAACACACACATGCAGGTCAGAAAAGCAAAGGCCCAGTCAGAACTGAGTCTGGCCAGAGATGTGAAAGATAACAGAAAAGGCTTCCATAGATATGTCACAAACAAGACAGACTAGGGATAAAGTGCGCCCTATCTGGAAGCTTTCAGGAGAACAGGCTACCCTGAATTTGGAGAAGGCTGAGGTTCTTAATGACTTATTTGCCTCAGTCTTTACTGGCAAATACTCTGACCATACCACGTAAGTCCTGGAAGAGAGATGCAAGGACTGTGAGAATGAGGACCTGAGGCCTGCCAGAGGGGAGGACCAGGTTTGAGACCATCTTAAGAAGTTGAATGTGCGCAAGTCCATGGGGCCTGATGAAATCCATCTGTGGGTCCTGAAGGAGCTGACAAATGAAATTGCTAAGCCACTGTCCATCATATTTGAAAAATCATGGCAGTCAGGTGAAGT
>JANRGW010042702.1:0-25618 GCA_024733675.1 Psilopsiagon aymara | reverse complement strand
GTTGGACATAGCCTTGGGTGGCATGGTTTAGTGTGAGGTGTCCCTGCCCATGTTAGGGGGGTTGGAACTAGATGATCCTTTCCAACCCTAAATATTCTATGATTCTAAGTCAAATAACTTGTAAAGATTAAAACTTAATATTCAGATAGACTGATATCATAAAAGATAATTTTTAATTAATTGAAGTAGTGAAATTCTAATATTATGAAGACAGTGTACAGAGCTTGTATGACTTTTGAGTTGTGGTTCCTAAGGTTTTGCTGTTATTCTGTGAAATACGGTCTTAGGCACAAAAGCTGTATGTTCAACTGCACTTGAACAGGTGTGTGAGTATTTTCAAATTACTCTCTTTCAGTGATACCTGAAAGGGATGCCTCTTCTATTTGCTGCATGAATTCCTGTTGAGCATTATCTTTTCATTGGCTGTCATGGTCAAATTCTCAAGCATCCCTAAACTACTCTGAATGGATGACTGATAACAACATGTTTGAGGGAAGATGGAATCATAGAATCGTAGAATAGTTGGGGTTGGAAAGGAAAAGAATAAAGGACCTAATGTTGATTTTGTTAAGGAACAGAGTAATTCAGAAAGACACAGAGGCCTTAAAATAAGCTACTACAAAGAAAAGAGTAAGCTTTTCCAGTGTCCATACCAAAGATACCAAGATGTAATAGGGTTATATTAGAGGTGGAAAGATTTAGTATGAATTTAATTGAATTCAATTCAGTGCTTTAGGTTGGCCAGAACAGATTATGATGAGACAGCTGAAGTAATAAGATTGAAACATCAAGCCTTATTTTGCTCCCATCTCCTTGCGTCCTTCAAATGTTGTTGAGTTGTAGATAGTCTTTAGGATTTAAAGGTTGAATTGCACTTCCGTGGCTGTAGCGTTACGGATTAAGAAGCAATTACCTTGGAGAGATGATCCATACTTTATTCCCACCCATACTTGTTTTCTGTTTTGTTCTAAATTGTAATACTACTTTTTAAGAGCTTTTAGAAGTGCTAGAAATGCATGTAGGAGAGAATATATTTCTGGTTACAGAAATCTGGAAAATAGGCTTTGAAAAACTTGAAGATAATTAAGAAGTTCTGGAATGCCCTCCAACACCTTGAACTCAACAAGATTTTATCTTCCACATATTTTATACTCATTTAACTGTTTCTTTTTCTGAATTTGTCAATCCTTCTGATGTGCCTTTTCTTATTTATGGTTATGTAGGTAAGTGCCTGTTTAATGCACTTACATGCTTTTCTGAGCCAGGGCTGTAATATTTTCCTGTACTGTGTTTAATACATAGGAGTCCATTCAAATGCATGAAGAGCTGCTGAAATGCTGGGTAGTATTTATTACTTGGCCAGTAATAAATTCCTGAGAATTGCAGCTTAGAGAAGAAAAAAACCTATTAATAAATTTTGTTGTTGTTGTTGTATAACTTAGATATAGGGAAGGAGAAATAATGGGAAGAGGCAACATTTTTAAGGTGCTGATTTTTTTTTTTATCAGCTGTTAAAAATTTTATTTTCAGTAGGAAACTCATTAAAAACTAGAAAAAAGGATATTATAGGTTTAAATTTTTCACTGTTGAGAAAAAATGTTGTCTGAAAAAAATAGGAAGATGTCCATTATGGGCTGATCTATATTAACACTTAGTATTTCAGTGTTTTCCTCAACCAGAGAAGTCCATTATTTTTGTTGCTGAAGTGACTGTCTCTGGTTAGACATATAAGTTTTTCTGGGGAAAAGGAAGAAAACAGGCGGAATTTAGAGCTCTCCAGAGGAGTCTTACAGTAGCAGCATTAAAGGATGAAACATCCAAAGCAAAACTGGCAGACTGTTCAGGTCAGAGAAGATGGTGGTGTGCGCTCAGGCTGCCCGAAGTGTGTGCTGGTGCATCCAAGCCCTGTGAGCTCTGAGAGCAGTTGTGGGAAGGAGGCTCAGTAGTTTCTGAATAGCAGTTGTCCTGTGAAAGAAGGAATGGAAAGTCATGGCTCAGCATTTCAGCGAGAGATGTGCAAGGAGGTAAAAGAAGAAACCAAACCCTGGTATGCTCTGTGGTCTTGATGAGTTCATTAAATCTCAGGTTCAAATAGAGGTGAATTTCAGAAAAATGTCAAAGATGAGATTTCTTATTTAAACATAAATATCTTCTATTAAAAGCCTGTGTAGATAGAGGTAGTGAGTCTTTATGAGCATTTGTTGCTTTTTAACAGAATTCATTATGCAGAAATATGTCTCTTCTGCTGATTTTAAAGTTTGGACATTAAACTTAATTGATTCATAAGAAGGCGACATGGGTAACAGGCTGTTATTAATGTGCATAACTTACTAAGGTGAGCTTTGTTCTGCTGAATTGATAACTGAATTACAACAGAAATAGCCCAATTACCAGCTGAAATGGAACAGAATTTCTTTGTAGACAAGGTATAAATAAATATTATCAATTTAGATTACTTTTATATTTTATTGAAACAAAAAAGAAAGTAGAGAAGGATGATAGAAGTTTCAACATGAGAAATACAATGGTTAACTTTCCATAACAGCAACTGCTCTGAATTGATGGAGTATGACTGCATGCCAACAATGGAAGGACTTTTCTGTTAAAGGGAGAAAGGAGTATCATCCTTAGATGCACCTCTGGAAGAAAACCAAAAGCACTTCAAAAGGTGTCTCTGCCAAGGAAATCAGTTGCTTTTGCTCTGTTATTTGGAATGCCTACTCAATATTTCTTATATACTGTAATTTCTGCTGTGAAGCATCTTCTTTACACTGCGAGTAAGTTGCTTGTGTAAATGTTGTCTGGGTGTCACTGAGCTGTTGTACAAGTGCATTGGCTTGTCCCTGGCCCTGTGAGTGTCAGCTGCCCCATGGGGATGACTTACCTAGTGTCAGTGATGTGAGATTCTGCTGTCGAGTCCCATTTGGCAGGTGAGATGACCTGCATGAGTCTTCTCTTCTAGAGAATATTGTAGACCTACTCGTGTGTAGAGAGCAACTTTCCCATTCATGCGAGAACTGGGAGCTGTGTTCTATATACTCTCTCTCTGTATGTAATATGAAGTCTTTGGCACAGTGCTCAGTTTTGACTTGGCTCTGTTGATAAAGCTAAATGGTCCCAATCCCATTTACAAGGTTTAGATGACTCTTTCATTTTGAAAATTCAAAGCAGGAGAAATCCTATTTCAATTAAATGCCAATTGCTTGCCAAGATGAAAAGGTTATAAACTAGTCAGAAATTTAGACCAGAACTGTTCTTTGCAAGAGTACTTACTGGTGCGGGAAAATAAGTTTCTGAGGAGAAAGACTTTGTACAACTTGCTGTCAGCCTTGTACAAGGGCATACTGCTATTGTGCATGTTCCCTGTAGTTGCACGAGGAGCTCTTTTGCATAACTGTGAAGCAAAAGGTGAGTTGTGTGAAGAAAGAGCCGCCAAAAAAAACCTCCTTAATTATCTGCAGCCCTGAGGAGAAGAACTTGGGTTTGTTGGTTGATGAGAAGCTCAACATGATCCAGCAGTGTGCGCTTGCAGCCCAGAAAGCCGGCAGTATGCTGGGCTGCATCAAAGTGTGACCAGCCGGTCAAAGGAGGGGTTTCTTCCCTCCTTGGGACCCCATCTGGAGTACTGAATTCAGCTTTGGGCCCCTCAAAATAAGAGGGATATAAAACTGTTGGAGCGAGTCCAGAGGAGGGCCACAATGATGATCAGAGGCTGGAGTACCTCCTGTATGAAGACAGGCTGAGGGAGTTGGGCAGGTTCAGCCTGGAAAAGAGAAGGCTCTTGGCGAATGGCTTTAAGCTGGTAGAGGGCAGATTTAGATTAGATACTAGGAGAAAATTCTTTACTGTGAGGTTGCTGAGGCACTGGCACAGGTTGCCCAGAGAAGCTCTGGCTGCCCCATCCCTGGCAGTATTCAAGGCTGGGTTGGATGAGGCTTTTAGCAGCCTGGTCTAGTGGAAGATGACTTACCCATGCCACAGGGGTTGGAACTGAATGATTGTCAAGGTCCAACCCTAACCATTCTATGATTCTATGATCAAAATTTTGTTCTGGCATTAACAGGTATTTTTTTTGTAGTCCTCCTTCACACTATGCTCAGTGCTGTTTCCCCACCATTGTAGTATGAGCTGAAATTAACTCAGTTCAGCAATCTTTTTGATGTGATAATGAAGATGGACAGAGTTTGAGGTGAAGGCCTTTTGTACAAGAATGTAAGCAGGCACATATGCCCACAGCATAGACTAGTTTGTTATTAATATTTTTGCTCACAGGACTGTCAAGGTTAACTGCCTACAGCAGATGTTTTACTATGGGTGCTAAGTTCCTGATGCTGCTGAAAGATTTTCATGAGACATACAGCAGTGTTTCTCTGGCACTCACAATGTCACAGAACAATTTCCTTTCAGTGATGCTACTAAAAGGAGAAAGAAATGCTAAAGTAATGAAAGCATGTCTCTTGAATATATGATCTTAAAAAGTTCTTTGATCAAAACAGCATATGAATCAAAAAGGAGGCAGACCCCTCCTGAAAATATCAAACCTGGTATTTGAAAATACCAGATATGACTGTAGATGCTGATTTCTCAAATCAGCCCAGTGTTTTAGCAGTGATGGGATTATTCTGGAGGCTATGCAGAAATGGATACCTTGGCTTCAATGTGATCCATCAGCTTGTGGTCTTCTGCCTAGGGCTTTGAAACATGGTCTTTGTCCTCCTTTCTTTGCTGATTCCTCTGCCTTACAAATTACTAATTGGCTAGATAAATCTGGCCACTGAATCTACTTAAGTGTACAGTAGTGAGGGAGGTAAGGAGTGACCCACATGAGGACCTTTTGAACTGACTCTCCAGAATATCCATAATGCCACAATGGATATTCTTAGGACAAAATGAACCTCACACTTGTGTTTTATGTTAAGGCACATTTCTTTGGTGGAGGAAGAACCTGTGGTGGGGAAAGAGACACAAAGGTTAGTTAGAAAATGTGAATGTGTGGTTGAAAGGGCAAAATGGAGCACCTGTGTTCTCCCATCTGTCCCTCCCAGGAACATCAAGTAGTTCCAGACAGATTTGTTAGGAGTGATAGACTGAATCTGCTTCATGGCATTTCTAGTATGATGATGATGAATCTCTTTTTGGAAGAATCTGTTTTTGATTAGTGAATAACTGCTATGTTAATGTTATAAATAATTGCTATGTGTGCAACCAATAGCTTTTAGACAATATATCTGTATTTATGTAAATATATATATTTGGTTTTGATAGTAGAGGTGGTGTTTTGCTCTATAGATAATTTCAGCATGTATCCAATATAGCCGTTGTTTTGATTGGAACCTACTGGCACTGCAGCTATTTAAAGAATACCAGTATAATGGGCAAGTCGGAGAATGACCAGAGAGATCATCCAATCAGAGGGAAACCAGGATGGTCATCATGGGAAATGGTTATCTGAAGAAATCTGCAAAGGTAAAGGCACTTCTAGCTTATCTAAATATTTGTGATAGAAAGCAGAACTTGAAACATCATTTTTGGTTATTTTGATGTCCAAATTCCTACTTAGAAACTCTACTTGTCATAAAACAATGGAAACTAGAATAAGCTTTTAATTGTTTTTTAACATCTGTTATATTTGAGGCAGATAGACTAAGGTGAAAAAACCCAAAGAAAATTGCAAAAATGCATATTTTTTAATTCACTCTATATCTGTTTGGCTTTCTATCAATAAAATATGTTTATATGTTCCAGTTTTCCTCCCCAGATTTTCAGTGACTTCAAAACAAATTTTCTACTAGTAATAGGAACAAAATTTGGCAAATGACTGCACCAGCTCGGCAATAAGATTTGTTAAATCTGTCGTCTTCTTTTTTTTTGCTATAATAGAGCTAGTAACGTGAATATATTTTCTCTTCAATGGAGAGTGATAACTACTATAATTATTAATGCAGTGCCAATCACTTAAACATGTGGTATTCACTATGAATAATAGTCTTTCTTTTAAAACAATTTTCACTCCTACGGTCATAATTTCATTACTTACTTCATGTCTTGTTATTATTAAATGGAGTATACCTAAATGCTCTTCAGAAAAGATATTGTTGGCACTTCCAAATTAGTTTTAGGTCTAATTAAACCTCCACCATAACAGATCAGGCATTTAAGGATTTCCAAATGATTTTTTTCTTAAGTAGCAGATGAAGTGCCACTGGAACAGAGAGATGTAGAAACACAAGTTGCTGTGAAATTATATATTTGATCAGTGGCATGGAGCCTTTTTCCTTATGGAAATATTAAACACAGAGTGCCAAGTGTTGCAGGACACAACTGAAAATTGAAACTGTGACATTTGAATGTGTCACTGGTCAGATGGAATGACACATAGGTTGATGAGGTAAACTGAGAACATCTGATGGGTTGAAGCCAATGGGAGTATTGGCATGGGTAAGAGTAGGAGAAACCCTTTTTGTGGATTTGTGATGGCAATCACTGTCTTCAAGCCTAGAGCTTGTTAAGTTTCCATTAACAGGCAAGTAGTGTGATTAGGTGCAAACAAAGGAGTATTGAATGCCTCCTGTTGATGGAGAGGTGAACAGTTTGTTCTTTTGATATGCCTTTTAAAATTACACTTAGGTCTGTGAATCATGCCAAAAGAAGACCATCCCCAGTGAAATTGCAGGAGGGGTCACATTATGATTCATGTGGTTTTTTTGCTTGTGTTCTGAATACAGCATGACTTTGATTTGTAGTAGTTGTATTTTTTAGCTCTGGATCAGATGTGCATATTGAGAACAAATCTGGTTTTTTAAACACTGAAAAGTTTGAGAAGGAAACATTTAAGAAGTGAGAATGTAGATCCAGTTACATCCGGTTTGGGAGTTAAGAGAAATATCTACTGATTGTCTTTATCCTACATGCATTGAATAAAATTGCTGTCACATGAGACTTTATTCCAAAAGAAGAATTAAATGATACTCTGGCTTCTTGTTGATGAAATTCTCCATGGTTCAGAGCTGCGGTTTTCAAAGGAGAAAAACTATGTGCCAAATTGTATGGCATGCCAAATTGTATTGCATGCCAATAATGTTTCAACTCATTAAACTGCTTTGTGATTCTTGCTTGACAGATGTCAGTAGTGGAATATGTCACCCATCTTGTAATGTGTTTTAAACCGGGTTTAATGAGTACTGGTGTAGTTCAGTAGAGCAACTCTTGTTTATACCACATTTGCTCACTTTTTTCTTTACTGGATGCATCAGAAAGCTATTATTGCTTCTTGTTTTATTTCAAGATTTTTTTTTTTTTTTTCAGTATCACAATTCAGTTTTGTGTGGAGGAGTTCCATTGCTTTGCTTTTAATAAATATTCACATCCTTAGATTTCTGCTTGAGGATCAGACATTGAAAAGTATTTGCTTCTTTTGGCTATTCAGTGGAAAATTGGCTTGAGAGAATATTTTAATTTTGTGAGGGAAAGGGAAATTATTGTTTTACATTACAACAGAATAATGTGCATGAGAGGCAGTTGCTTAAAGAATTTGGCATGAGATTCTGCTGGGCATATCTGGGAAGCTTTACTTTGATGTGGGATGGAAACCAAAATGTAGTCTTGTTTATGGGACTGTGAACGATTCTGGGTTTAGTATCAAGTTTCTGTTAACTGTCAAAATGTCACTGTCGCAACTGATGGAAGTATTTCCTAGAGCTGATTAGGATTTTCGTTTCAGGCTTTTTCTTGTCTTGAGAGTTTCTTATGTAATTTGATGATACAATAAGGCTTTCCCCATTCCATTATTTTTTTCCTCCTAACTTACATTTAGGAGTCTTAAGCCACATCTCATTTCCCTCATGTAACACAGCCCTGTTTACTGTTCCGGCCTAGTCAAGTGCATGAAGTTGCTTCTAAGTCAGATTCAAAAGGCTAGTTTATTGGATTCATTATTTAGGCTAGAAGAATTGCTGTGGTGGTGACAAATACAAAGATAAAAAAATATTAGGTCATTGGTGGTACCAAGAAATTCCAGTAGAATCACAGAATGGTTGAAGCTTGAATTATCACGACATACCTGCATCCAATTATTTGTATGGAATGGTTTAAGCATTAAGATACGGATCCTCTAGATTTTTCTAAGACCATATGGGAAAACAGTATTCTTAGTATTCCATTTGGTGTGGTTTATCAGTGTTGCATTTTGATGAGTTTTTGGTATTTAAAATAAATTATTGCTCATTTGATTAAAAACAGAAACAAACTGACTATACTGGAAGAAAGGTAAGTTTATGTTTCAGAGGGAGCAGCACTTGCAGCACACATTGTCTTCTGCTGTCTGTTAGAAAAAGTCTTAAGCTCAGTAAATAAAACTAATATGCATTTATAAAACCATTTACTTCTGCAGTGTCACTTCTGTTGTCCGACAAAATGGATAGCACAGGATGAGAGCTTGTCACTGAGGGCCTAAATGATTGGATTGTCATTTACAGGTGAATTTACTGTTAAAAATGTACAAGACAAGCAGCTGGTTTTAGTATTCAGCCAGTGGGAGAGTGGGGTATTTTACTTTTCAGCAAGGAGGAAATACAACACAGAATAGAAAAAGTCCAGATGTTTACTTCACACACACATGGGGAAGAATCTCGTTAACCTTGCCTGCCATGCCAAAAGGTGAGACCATTTTTCTCTCTTAAAACTTATGTAGCCTTCATGGGTTCATAATTTCCTACTCTGTGAGCAGCGCATGTGACATCTCCAGTTTTGCAGTGGAGAATGTTTCAATAAATCTCTGTGAACTATGAGTACAGCATAGTAGCAATAGAAGTCCCACTTGGGTTAATAAGTGCTTATGTTTGTTAGTTTTTTCAGTGCTAAGACATTTCTCCTTTGTGTAGAAAACTGTAATCATTTGAAGCAGGCTGCGCTTGGAGACTGCAAGTGGCTGTTACCAAAACTCATGTCTCTTCATGTCTTGTATTTGGTGTTCTCTGTGAGCTTCAGAAAACCATATATTGTCTAGACATCTTCTTTTATATGGCATTGTTAACTCTATCATTACTCTCCACTATTGTTCCCAAACTACTGAAACAGTTCTTGAAAGCTCATCTAGCTATCACAGTGCTCCTTATGGCCTTAAACACTTCAGGATGTGTCAGCCCTGCCATTATAAGTCATGGTTTTCAAGATGTAACTGCACTGTGAACACATTATTTCTGCTCTGAAATATGATTGACAAGGTATGTTAGCAACGAGATTTGATTTTAATTAATTTAACAGAAAGCTCTTGAGGGTGAGGAAGATTGGCTTTGGCTTGGCTTCAAAGTCTGCATGCTTTACACGGATTGCTGTGTTGCCTCACCCCAGTCAGCAGCCCCAGCCTTCCCAGCATCATCTCCCTTCTGGAAGGCTTTGCAGTAGGTGAAAGCATGAAAGGGTGCTGTGAGGGCTTTCCTCCTCTGACTACTTAGGTTAAGAGCAGCAGCCTTATTTTCAGCTCCAGTTCTGTGGAAAATAAACAGTTCCGTCATGAAGACATTTAAACACCAGGTTTGCTGATTTGGCCAGTCCGTATTCTCTGCTAAAAGCAAAATATTTATTCATGAAATGGCTCCAACTGCATTTGAATAAAATTAATGTAGTTCTGTTTCAGGTAAGTGAAAATCATGGCTTGGTTTTTACTTATAGAGGAAAAAGGAGAATTAGGTAGAAAATTAGTTTCCAGTGTCATGGAATTTATCTGCCCAGTTTAAGCCTGCAGATTTGTGTAGGGGCATAAGCCTTTGTATAAATAATTTTTTGCTGCCCTAGTGGGACATACCGTGCCTTGAGGTGGTTAGTCTTTGAGAAGAGCACATGCACTTGGACTAAGAGTTAAGGCAATAGGACACTGATCAGCAGTTGTTGTCCTGCAAGGAATCTGCAGGCTTTGCCTATGGAGGTTAATTACAGTTCTTTTGGGAAGTAAAAATCCCTTCTGTTCAGCAGCTGCAGAATGTATGGTTAGGTATCATGGAGCATTGCATTGGATTATAACCAGCCTAACTGTTGATCCCGAAAACCTGGTCCTTTAAACTGTTTGCTGATTGATGATGCCTCTTTGTCAGGATTTGAGATTATGGCAAATGGCTCCTGAGGGTATCAGAAGCAAATAGAAAGCTTCTCTTACATTTCAGGATATACTGCCTTGTGCCTGGTCAGGACTGTATGTGCATGTGTATATGTGCTGAGAGGAGAGTGCCTGCAATAGTCATACTTGCCTACTTGGCCTGTGAGAGATTAGGCTTGATGATGCTGATAACATGTTCTATTCTTGTGAATAGGGCCAAGTAAGCCTGGCATTTTATGCTTCTGAGTGTTTTATTTGTATGACCTAATTAATATTTTTAATGTACTTCCTTGTGAGTGGAGTATGTAATACAAAATATTGCTTTATGAAAATTGTTTTTTGAAAATTATTGAGTAGAAAAAGATCTCATTCTTTTCAGTTATTGAAAAACCAAATTTCACATGTAGGCATTGTCGACAAAGGTAGTACAAATGGTACTTTTTTCAATCGGTGTGGAATATTTGCATCTTCCCTTTTTTATTTTACCTTTTTCTGTGAGTGTATTTATCAGGCAGTAACAACTTTGAAAGATGAAGCCTTTACCTTAAGTCTTACACTTAAAGAAAGAAAACAAAATACAAACCCAACATGCATCTGCTTCAAAAGTTGTTCCATTAGCTACAATGTGGTCACACTTTAAGTGTATCCCTCAATAAAATGTTTTTAGTCCTGAGATAGATATCTCAAAGAAGTAAATCTCTATAAATGAAATTGATTTAATATTTATCTCTTTTTAAACATTTGCAGATTTACTTTGTGCTGAGGTAGTGCAGAAATACTGCACATTCTCACTCAAAAGGTCTTTTGTTCAAACATTTAACAGATTTCAGTGTTTAATGAGCAATTTTGAACTTCTGTTGCCACTACATGGGCTGCAGCTCTTATGAAGAGTTGATTAATGATTGCTCTTTCATGTACATCGGCAAAGGAATTGTTTGCCCAAATAGTATTTACCAATTGTCTGTGAGCTCTGGGAGTTTATCATAGAAACAGGTTTTCTCTTTCCTAAGATATGAAACCCTGCTTCAGACACTTCTGAATGGAGCACTGGTCCAGGCTGTGTTTGAAAGTAAAGATACCACCTTCAGAATGTTTGCAGTACTGTCTATTACTTATCATACAGTCTAACTTCCAAGTATAAAACTCGTGGAACCTGACATCTTTCACACTATCAGAGGTATAGGAGACAGCATCAGAGTAGCTCTTGGGCTGAAAAAGAAGCGTGCTGTGATCTGACCTGAGTTTGAATACTTGTACATACAAATGTTTTGGGAATAGTCTTAAGGCTGGTCCTTCCTTGGGGCAGAGATGAGTCTGGACCTTGATAGGATAACCTTTTTTTTTGAAAGAATTCACTGTGGGCTTTTTTGTGTGGCTAGCCATAGATAGTAAAGTGAGAACGGTTTTCTTCTGTATTCCATATGCAATTGAAATTCTCATCAGCAGTAAGATGAAGGCATTTAATTTTGTAAGTTTTACAAACCAGATTGTTGTCAGACTTTCCTCTCACCTTGAATTTCCTCCCGTGGTCTTTATTTTTTACTTTTCAGTGTCTGTTCCCTTTTATGAATTCTGTCTTTTTTTTTTCTTTTTTTTTTTTTTTTTTTTTTTTTTTTTTTTTTTTTTTTTTTTTTTTTTCTTTAGCAGTGTTTTTGCCTGAATTGGAAAAAGAGAAAATTCTCCAACCTTCTTTGCCCGTTTTCCATGTGATATAATGCCTTTTGTGAGAGGCATTGGCAAGGAACTGAGGTGCAGGAAACTGTGAAATACATGAAAATCCTGAAAGCATCATATAAAAAATTGAATGTCTAAATGTATAAAGCTCACACAGTGTATCATCCTCCTACATATTTAACAGTTTTTCATGAGCAGCAGGAAGCTAGTGTTGGAAAGTTCATGAATATTTTATTCTGTGAGATGAAAAGTAACCATGTAGCAAACATACAAGACCTACATTTTTTATTTTGACTATTCCTTTTTTTGGATTTTGTTTTCATATGGGTGAATCAGCCTTTCATCTCCCACAAACCTTCTAAAATTATTCCCATCAACTCAGTAGTACTCACTGCTGAGGGCAAACCTCATCAGCTGGAGTTTCCTTTTGTGAAGAACTGAGCTAACGACCAGATCGTGACTGTTTCTTTGGTCTTGGGGCAGTTTATATAGGGGGGAAAGAAAGGGGGCTCTGAAATTGTAATGCTGAATGTCAGAATGAAAATACAGTTTGGACCCTTTCTGCTGCTGGAAGCTATAATGTTCTGTAACCTTCTGAACTGAGTATAGAAGCAGAAACCTGGGATGTTGGCAAATGTGCTTTTTGACAGAGCAACTAGCTGAAGACAAACCAGCTATCCTATATGAGGTGTTTGTCCTAGTTCTGGTAGTCAGGGTGTTGTAGTTCTGCTAGAGTAGAGGTTGAAGAGAAGTATGATTTACAGGTAGAAATAATACCTTTTCTTAGATCAGAAGGCATAGACGGAAGAAGTACACAAGAGTTTGGCTATGTCAGCCCCTGTTCATGTGAGAAACAAAAAGAGATAATACAGGTTGAAGACAGCCACTGTGAATTTAATTAGACAGATTGTCTACATAACTCAAATAAAGGGATTCTTTCTACCTGTGGTACAGAGCACACTGTTGTGATGGATCACATTGTTTGATCTGGAGGAGAGAAGCCTTAGGCTGGTAAAAATTGCTGTTGTACAGATTTTCCTTAAAGTCTACAGCTGTGTTAGGGGAATGCATGATCATTTTTGTCTGGGCAATTATTTTGTCATCAGGCTGGAATTTCTTTTTCTGCTTTTTGACAGGCAGCTGTCCAAATTATTACCATACAGTTTAAAAAAAAGTGTTTTTTCCTTTTTTCCCCTTCACCCTTCCTCCTTTCCTCTTCTTCTTCCCTTTTCCTCTTTCTTTCCCTTCCTTCCCCTTCCATCAGAAATCTGCTTAGGTTACATCTCACTCATTTTTCTGTGTTAATCAGAGTTCTCTTTTCTGTGGCAAGATGTCAGGAAAGTTAACTGAACATGCCAGTACAAGTTACCCAGATGTCATATTACATGCATGGTATCTAGAACAGAAGAAATAATATGTATGCATTGTAGTTGGAGGCAGCAGAAAGGAAAGCCTTCAGCAGCTGCCAACATTTATTTAGTACAGATGCTGAAACCAGGCAACCATTCTGCAGCTGTAGTTCTGAGGTGGCAAGGAGATTGCCTGTAAAGGGCCAGAAACTGAGTAACTGTCATTCTTAAAAAATTGCAATGCTAGCAACTGGTAATCAGATTCCAAAATGGTCCCCTGGAGCAAAATACAATGCAGTAGGACAGCCAAGAGTACCTGAGCAATTCTGATGGAAGGGGACAAAAACCAGTGGAAGAGATATTCCACACCAGATGAAGATTTGTCATAAGTCTGTGTTTTATTTCTGTAAATCCTGGAATGTACAATAGTATTCCAAGTGTGTTATCCTTGTAAATCAGAAAAAGGAATAAGCCAAAACACAGAAAATATACAATATCCATCAGTAGTTCCTCATTTGAAACTGAGGATTCAGAACACTATTTACTGTATTCTTAAGAAAAATTCAGGAGAGTTTGTGACTTATGTGTAAAAAAAGTGTATGTTTGCACATACAGCAGCTGGAGGAAAGAAAAGATTTTGTCACAGCCTGTTGAGATAATACGTTATTGTAATGTATTGTGAGAAGGAAGCGCATTGAGACCTCTGCCCTTCTTCCGATGCACATGGCCTAAAAAGACTGTACAAATGGGTCTGGGTTCACGTCTCTTGAAGGAACTTCTGCTTTGCAGATCTATCAATAAAGATGAGCATTGCACTTACAAAGGTACGAAGTTACCCATATTCCCATTTGCACTCTTTTGTTTTTTGGTTTTGTGCGCGTACCTTTCTTGCAAGGGTGGTCATGAGGGTGAAATGTGGCACAGCATTGCAGATGTGCTTAAACTCCCTGAGTCCTCCTTCAGTTTTTCAAATCCCTATCACTTTTCTTTTTGCGTGTAAGCTTGAAGCTATTGCAAGTCTTTGAAGCCTGTAGGCTTTTCTCTCAGCATATGTTAGTATCAGTAGAGTACCACTGAGTATTACTTCATTACACTCATGCCCCCTAATCATCCCTGACTCCGAAGGTAAAACAGATGGAATTTGTTTGCTTATGAATTATGCAAAATTATAGTTTATTAAGTTCCTGCATTTTAATGGATAAATGAGCTAATGGCTATGTGGGTGGGCTGGATACTACACAGTGTGTAGCTGTGTAGATTGACTACAATTGTTTCAATTCACTAACTGCGCTTTCAAGTACACCTGTTCTCCATTGTGGTTTTCAGCTGGAAAACCTGCCATCTGGAATCAGATCAGGTTTTGAACAACAAAAAAAGGAATGGCTATCAATTTAGGTCAAAACACTTTTTTCTCAGCTAAAAGAGTGCACTTTTTTGTGGAATTTGATAACAGAAACAACTATTTGTTGAGAAATAAAGGGGTAATTAGAGTTTCATATTGCATGCTAATGGATGATGAGAGCTGAAAATGAGAGAAATACATGAAGTATATTGGAACCACTTTAAATTTTGTAGATAGCATTTAATCAGAACCTGATTTGGTTTGAAATGGCGGTTTGTTGAAATTCCATTTTTTGTTTTCTGGGAGACAGAATCTAAAGCTCCAGTGACTCTCTTTTGATTTAAAGGGAGTGAACTGTAAAAGATAGGAATCAGCCGGTGACAGGTGTATTATTTAGCCATTGCCTAACTTTATTTACATTATTCAAAGACCAAAGATGGGCTTATCATCCTACTTTTTTATAGCTAGACAATCTTTGATGGAAGAGTCTCTAAAAAATCAACTCCCATTTTAGTTTTGAAAGATACTCACTAACCCAGTTTCATCATACTAGCCCAAAAGTGCAAGAAGCTGTATTACAGGGTATCTGGTAGTAGTGTAGAAAAAGGCAATAATTAAGGTGGGAGAATTAATCTTTTAAATTACTTTGCGTTTTATTGTAAGCATGAAGAGTTTGCAGCCATGTAGGTGACTTACTAAAAAGAACCAATATGTAAAGAGAAATAGGAATAGTACCTATTCGCAGATTTGTGCTTATCAGTTAAATAATTTTATGGCTCCTCTTCTTGGTGTGGGAGAGTCAAAATGCTAAAAAGATAAGCCTGAAATATGCCTTTATATACACAAGTGCCAGTGCACTGACCTCAGTGGAATTGCAGGGCTGTAACAAATGTTGAAATATGGCTGTTAAATGGAAACCTGAGTGACAGTTTCATCCTCTGCTAAGGGCAAAGTCAGGCCCCTTTTACTGCAGACATCAAAGGCAATGTTACAGCTACCTGTGTGTTATCACCAGGATGGAGGTTATTATGAGTAAGAGTACTCGCCACAAGGAAGAATTATTTATCCGTTTGTCATTCAGATATTCCAGTATGCTTTAGGAAGGTATTTAGAGCTAAGATGAAAACCTTTGCTCTGAAATGAAATAAGAACACTTATGCATTATTTTTTTTTTCTTCTTCCTATGGGACTGGTAAGCTGTAGGAGAGGACAAGTAGCAAGTACCTTTGTCAGAGTGGTAACACTGAGCCACTCTGGTGGCTTTCAGAATGGTCAAGGATATCTCTTCCTTAACTCTCCACTCACTACTTTGTAGTGATTACTGTTTCCTCGTTCTGTTTTTTCTTTCTTGCCAGGGACAGTAATTTTAGGGGTTGATTTTGGTGGTTTGAATAATTTAATTTTTTTCCCTTTGAAAGGGGAGTGTTTGACTGCCGGTGCTTCATGATGCATAAATGATGAGTACTGATGACAGCTGCTCACTCACATTTGTCAACATTATGTAAACTGCCATCTGTCAGAAATGGGCACCATCCGAATAAAAAGCAGAAGACCTCTGCTGAATATCAACCATTAGGCTGGACTGAGCTGCAGTGGGTCTGGAAAGATTGCCTGGTTATAGACTCAACTTCCTTCTATATTTGTTGCAGTGACTGGTTTTCAAAACCAATCTGTGTTCCTGGGTGATGTGCATGCATTGTTTCTGGAACCCTGCTCCCAAATAAATATTCAGCACTGAGGGACTAAGCTAATGATGTAAATTGCTTCAAACATTGCCACTGACCATGGTGGCTTTTATAGGATGTTCACTGTGAACAGCAGTCCTATATTTGGAAGGAAAGTTGAACCACCTGGTTGTTCTTTTTGAGCAATACATCTCTAAAATTCTGTAACCGACAGGATGAAAATAAGTAATGAAAGACTTCTGTGGCCAAAATAGAAGGAAAAAAATAATGATTAATCTGAATCAGGACTAGAGAACCATTCTCTGCTTTGCAGTATAGCATAGTTTAGAAACATTTCTCTGAAAATACTATATTTTTGTCCAGTTAGTAAGAGATTATGTTTGAAAAAATTCTAGTAAAACCTGACTGCATTGCTGGACCCAAAGAGTGGTGGTGATTGACAACACAGTTGACAGCCAGTCACAAGTGGTACTCCCCATGGCTCAGTATCAAGGCTGATTCTGATCAGTTTAACATCTTTATCAGTGATCTGGATGAGGGGATTGAGGGCACCCTCAGTAAGTTTGCAGGTGACACCAATTAGGTGACACCAAATCCCCCCACCTGCAGAAGGATCTGGACAGGCTTGATAGGTGGGCTGAGTCCAGCTGAATGAGGTTCTACAGGGCTCAGTGCTGGGTCTGTGCTTGGGCCACAACAACCCCATGCAATGCTACAGGCTTGGGGAGGAGTGGCTGGAAAGCTGCTCTGTGGAAATGGACCTGGGAGTGTTGGTCAACAGTCAGTTGAATATTGTGCCCAGGTGGCCAAAAAGGCCAACAGTATCCTGGCCTGTATTAGAAATACCATGTCCTGCAAGACTAGGGAAGCGATTGTCCCCCTGTACTCAGCATTGGTGAGGCTGTACCTCAAATACTGCATTCAGTTCTGGGCCTCTCACTACAAGAAAGACATTAAGGTGCTGGAGCAAGTCCAGAGAAGGGCAATGAAGGTCTGGAAGGCTCTGGAGCATAAGCATGATGAAGCGCAACTGAGGCAACTGGGGGTGTTTAGTCTTGAGAAAAGAAGGCTCAGGGGGAACATTACCTCTCTCTGCAACTACCTGAAAGGAGGTTGTAATGATGTGGCTGTCAGTCTCTTTTCCCAAGTAGCAAGCAATAGGACAAGAGGAAATGTTCTCCGAGTTGCGCCATAGTTGAGGGGAGGCTGGGATTGGATTTTGGGAAAAATTTCTTCACCAGAAGTGTTGGCAAGCACTGGAACAGCTTGCCCAGGGAAGTGGTGGAGTCAGCATCCCTGGAGGTATTTAAAAGATATGTAGATGTGGCACTGAGGGACGTGGTTTTAGTGGTAGACTTGGCAGTGCTAGGTTAATGGTTGGACTTGAGATTAAAGGTATTTTCCAACCTAAATGATTTTATGATTCTAACCTCTTTGCTGTTCAGGTGCTTTTTTTTATTTTTTTGCAAATTTATCTCCCTGTTTTTATGTTGCAGCTAAGTTAGCACTAGTCTAAACCCAGCAGGGTAATATTCCACATTGGTCAGTATACACTAATGCTGTGGTTACTTCCAACTGAGACAGCTCCTATAGTAAAAGGGATTTATTTTGTTCGCAGGCTTTATGTTGCTGTAATGTTAAAAATTTTCAGTCAGAATTATTGATAGACCGTGAATCTTAATATGTGAAACTTCCATTTAAAAAACAGATTTCCACATGCCCTGTAATACCAGAGAGTCATTGCAGAGCAATGATGATGCCTCCGTGGTGTTGCAGCACAGTGCATGAACAGCGCAGGAGACAAGCAAGGGCTAAATTTTGTGTACTCTAGAGGTTTACCTGTCTGCACTGATGGTGATGGAATATGATACATCCTTCCCTTGATCACAGGCCATTTAAAATGTGATTAGCGCATTTTGTCAAAACTTAAATATAAATAGAAAATAAACAACCATTTAAAAATATTTATTGGGTGTGAGTTTTTTCCCTGGAGTAACAAATTAGGCAGTAAGGTTTCATGCATCTTTCTGATGTTTATTACTTATTGTGCCACACTGTACTTTAGAAAAAAAATTAACTATTTTCAATTTTATGAGGTAAAGTAACATTTACTTAAACAGTTCATGATGATGGGGTGCAGGAAACAATTCTTTTTTTAGCGTGTTTTTAGCTTAAATTTATCAAATTCTCAACATATGAGAATTAAAAATGGTTTTCATTGCAGTTCATTCCTAGGATTGCAGATTTTGCGTAAAGGAGTTTGGTAGTACAAGTTCAGTAATGCAGGGTCTGTAGAGTTGGCCCTCTGGAACAGAAATAAATGAATGTTTCATTTTGGTGCATGCAGTCAGGCAGTTCTTAGTATCAGCACACAGCACTTCCAGCCTATGCACTCTAGTCAGTTCTGTTCCACACAGCAGCAAACAGCTGCAGATAGTTCCCTGAGTCTGGACTTCTCCTTAATCTTCTCTCTGTTTTTAGCAAGACATCTTTCCTGTTCACTCCTGCATTATTTGTTTTGCTGGCAAGCCTTTCTTCTGGTTCTTCTTAATCCACCTAGAAAATCTACCTTTTTTCCAACTTTTGCCTTCAGTAGTAAGCACAAGGCTAGAAGTCAGATATAGCTGTATTTTCTTTCACTATACTTTCTGCAAACCCCTTTTACTCATTTCCAAACTCAAGAAATCAGCTTCAGGCATAAAAGCCACCTGTGTTTTTGTCTGTTAGCGCCTTGACTGGTGCTAGCTGATTTGCATCATCATATTGGGGGGTGATGCATTTTTAAGTATTCTGTGGCTGTAATGCCTGTAATTTTCAGTCTCATTAATTGTGCTAGCTTGTGGCTTAAGTTCATGCTTAGTCTCAAATTCAGTTTATTTCAAGGGGTGTCATCCTCTTACCTTGTCATGACAAAAGAGCCAAACTCCTAGTCGTTCTCCCTGCTTGGCACACATTGTAAAGCACTCCTGCTTTGTGGAGAACCTTCAGTCAAAACATGCGTATGATGACGCAGACTTCGTAAGATCTTCATAAAGTGTCCAGAGTATTTCTAGCCTGTTCAAAGCCTTTTTCACTTTCTGATCACAAGGGATTTAGGATGAAAAGATGGAAGAAACAGTTGAAATAGATGTGCGAACAATTTGTGGTCTGCTAATGCAGTCAGCTATCCACATATGCCAAATATGCGAGCACTTCATTTCAAGTGATTGTAGCAGTTATAGTTAGTAAAAATTATATTTCCAGTACTTTTCCAGTATTTCAAATGAACCAATATTGTTTATTCTGTTCCAATACTTACAATGGATCAGCTTCTTCTTTTGTGTTGTTTTTTTTCTTTTCCCCTCTTAATTTTCACCTGTGTACTCATGCATAGGGTTTGTGAGATCTTTCTGTAACATGGCACATTTTGGCTGATTCTAAGAAATTTTTAATCGTGCATTTACTGCTGAGATAAAATAAGCAAGGGGGAAAATGGAAAACTGCTTTGCGGAAATGAACCTTATTACAGCTTTGAGGAAATGACACTGCAATTAAAGCTGAGACAGACATTTTATTCAAATCCCTTCTCTTCAGCTGTGCATGGCATATTGAAAATAGCGTTGAAATAATTTGTCATATTTAAAATCTTTAATGGACAGTTTGTGAAGACAATTTGTACTTAAATCTGAGACAGAAAATAGACTGTTTCTGCTCCATATATTCCAACTTCTGTGAACTATTGCACAAAGTTACTTGGAAACTGACTTTAAATTGCTATTTTGCATCAAACTCCATGTATACTATTTGGATGGATGTTCATAGAATCTCACAGAGTAGTCAGGGTTGGAAGGGACCTTACGATCATCTAGTTCCAATCACCCTGCCATGGGCAGGGATACCTCCCGCTAAACAATGCCACCCAAGGACATCTAGTTCCAAACCCCTGCCATGTGCAGGGACACCCCACGCCAAACCATGCCACCCAAGGCTCTGTCCAACCTGGCCCCAAACGCTACCAGCGATGGAGCACTCGCAACCCCCCTGGGCAACCTATTCCAGTGTCTCACCACCCCCACAACAAAGAACCTCTTCCCCACATCCAGTCCAAACCTCCCCTGCCTACATTCCAACATGCCACCCCTTGTCCTGTCACCACAGTCCCCAATGAAGAATGCCTCCCCAGCATCACCGTAGGCCCCCCTCAGATACTAGAAGGCTGCTATGGGGTCTCCATATATGATGGAATTCTGTCTTTTCCTCTCAAAAGCCAGAAAATTGGAGTTTGGATTTTGACATTAATATATATGGTGTTCTGTAATGATTAATGATTTATTTTTCAAGGAGTAAAAGTGGAAAGAGAACAAACAGAAAGAAAAAAACCACCCCAGATACAACTGACTAGTTTTCAATTTCTCGCTTCACATCTGTGACTCTAATCTGGAGATCTTCCAGATTTCAGAATTTGGAGGGAGAAAAAAGAAGAAAAGAAGGGGACCCCCTCCTTCCCCCCCATACTAAATATGAGCATTTGTGCTCTTATTTCTTCATATCTCAGCTGTGATATGTGCTACTGAGCTGGAAAAGTCATGAGATCAGACATTTTTGTTCAGTTTGCCAGCATGGGAATACTTGAAGAGTTGCTGTCTTCTTACTTTCCTTTGCTATTCCATTCCAGTAAGTCAGTTTCATGTCAGTTCTGATTCTCACAGCTTCTCTGTGCTTCTCTTAAACCAAGCAATATGTATTTTTCAATCAGAAAGAAGAAAAAAAAAGCTGAAATACAGAATAGAAGATTTGAAAACTGATCCAGACGTGTTCCATAATTAGCTCTTCAATTCTCTATGGTCAACAATGACTCAGTTTTTATCAGTCTGTTCTTACTGCAGCCTTTTTTAATGCCTTCTTTTCATTTACTAGATGATAGTTTATCTGAACACAGAATCAGTTTAGTTTCCCTGAATACAGTGAGAATCAGTAACCTGCAGTTATATCATTGTTATTTTTCATTAAAAATCCCCTTTTTCAGTTCCTTATAGTTTTGTCAAAATAGCTCCATACCAGTGTGTACTAAACTAATTTACAGCACACAGAAAGGGATGTTAATCAAGCAGATCTCTTTCCCTAGCGAAGAAGAATTCTATTTTAAAAGTTCATGCTTATATGAGACTCAGCAAGTTATGTGCATGAAATATAACAATTTTCATGCATACATACAAAAAATACACAAGAGTTGCAAGGATGCAAATATTAACCTTTGGAGAATCTAGCTTTATTTTAGGAGGTGTGAATTTTGTAGTCGTAATTAAGAGGTGGTTATTTTTAGACAGGAAGAGTACCAAATGCTATTGTGTCCTTTGTTGGTGTAGGGTCAGGGTTCCCAACTACAGAAAGCATATAACTAAAGATATGAAACCCTCTTCAAAGTGGCCTGTAAAAGCTGACTAAGCAGATAAGTGCTATCTTTTACTAAGTTTCAAAACCTTTGATACAAGCCATGTAGGCTGAGCAAAAATCTTTTCAGGTGAGAAGTGTGGCTTTCTGCTGCCTCCTGAATCCAGAAAGAGTTTGACTATGAGTTTCTGACTGTGAAAATTCCTGGTGGATTGTCAAATAGTACAGGTAAAATAAAGAAACAACTTTTCTTCCTGTGGCAAACTTTTTTTTTTTTTTTTTTTTAATGATAGCAAAGCTAAAATGGCAAAACTACCACAAAATACTTCATAGCTAAAGATATAAAGTGACAAACACTTTCCTAACAAATCTACTCTCTGCTTCAGCTTTAACCCCTTCTTTCAAGAATGTTTTCAAAGATGCTTTTCAAGGAGAGCTTCCCCAGTATGGGTGCAGAGGTGAAAGGCTGACTGCATACCTGCCTGGCAATTCTTAACATGCTCAGATAAAGGTGAGCTCTTGTCATCATCTTGATCTGTAAAACAGACTTAGTAGTAGCTCAACAGGTATTTTGTAAAAAAGCCTATGCATAGCAGCAGATAACTTCTTTTCAATTTTCAGTGTTGGAGATGCACTGTTATTTCTAAGATCATCTGGACATAACTGTTAATAGCACCATGCATAAAGAAGGTCTGTAATGCTTCAAAGAGTTGCGCAAAGCCTAGCGAGATTTTCAGACTTGCTGCTGCGTGTGATTGCAGAAGAAAGTCATGAGGCTTGCACACTTCAAAAGACAGGGCATTCAAAAGTCCAAGCAGCCCATGCAAATTCACCTCGCCTCTTCTGCTTGTTCGTTACAGTGCATATAATTACTCAATCAGTTTAATTTCTTGAGGGCGTTTCCTTTAGCAGTTAAGAGACCTGATGATATAAGTATGAATGAAGTTCTTAAATAACATTTATAAGTATTGAGCTTTTTAGCCAAATAGAAATGGAAGTGTTTTGGTTTATTGCTGCTGCTTTGCATTTACAGTCTATGTCTTTTTTTTTGACCATGATCTTGTCTATTAAAGGTTTCTCTAGTCTATCAAAGCAAGCCTCTGTTCTGAAATGCTCATAATTTCCCAGTGTATTGATCTATGGGTAGCATTTTTACATGCTGCCATAGCTGAAAGAAAAATTACATGTGAAGAGTACTCTGTCTGCCAATATTTAAATGTAATCTATTAAAAAGGTTTAATTTCCAGACAGAGAAGAAACACATTTTTGCTTACAAACACAGAGCTAAGTAGGGACAGAGTCGCATATGGGTTTAAACCTGGCATAATTTAAACCCTGTCTGGAGTGTATGAGGTGAGGTGAAGATATGATAATCAGGATTATTGTAGGTTTAAGTTCATGAGGATCAGCTTTTTCTTTGTGTTATGGAAGCAATGTTTTGTGTTAAAGCAGCAATGTCCTGCAATAGCTGATGTAATATGCCCTTTATCTTGTCTGAGGCTTTAGCAAAGCTTCAATTATGCCTTTGCATTATTATTGTTGTTATTAAATAATAGTAATAATAATTTTTCTGTGCATCCAATGAAATCACCCAGCCTCATTTAATACACAGACCACCTTTTGTTTCACTTTTGTTTCAGTATTATCAATCCACAGGTAGAAGTGTGCTGGATTTGAAGACTGAGGTCTCTTTTCTCTAACAAAATAAAATTAAAAAATTAATCCATTATTGAATGTGACCTCAGAAAGAGGGAATGTGCTGCACTGCCTTTATCCATATAGAGTCAGGTAGTTTCAATATGATGGCTTCAAATCGGTGCTTTTGAGCATTTTCATGTCTTGCACAGTGCTTGATGTATAGTGAAGAGTAACAAATTAATTATCAGTATTGTAAAGGGTTTTATGATAAGGTGAAATAGTAAAAAAAATTTATAGTGACCAAATAGATTTTAGGTGTAAGTGACAGGTGAAATTTGATAGATTTGCCACGTAGTAATTGCCTCCAGCAGTTGCTATTGCTGGCTAACCAGTTAGTAAAGACATTCAGTAATGTCAACTCTTTGAATACAAGCTATATTAAAATACTTGGATTTATGTCCATGAACTATTTTTTTCCTCTGCAGACTGAGACAATTTACTTTCAATGCCCCTTTTGCTGAATTGTCAGGTTTTGATGATACTACAGCGCTTTGAGGTCCTTTTTTGTTTGTTTTTTTTTTTTTTTTTTTTGTTTTTTTTTTTTTTTTTTTTTCATTGAGTAATTGTGTGGGCTTTTTCCTGTCTCCCAAAACAGAGAAATGCTAAAGCTAGAGGAGAACTGGAATGTAACAGTGAATGAGAGATAAGACAGAACATTTTGAAAATACTGCAATTTATATTTATGAAAAACTATTTTAGAGGAAAAAGGAAATGGTTCATAATTAAAGCATAGAATTGAGGGTCAGGCATGGTCTTTATTTCCAGCTCTGGCAGAATTTATAGGAAATCATTTAACCATTTTCAATGTCTTTGTTTCCATGTCTGTAAAACAGCATGATAAAGATGTACAGTAAAGCTAAGCTAATTCAAGGCTGCAAGATGTTTACAGTGTTGTGGATATGTCAGGTGAAAACAACTGCAATGTATTTCAATATGATAATTTAACTTATTTAAATTAACTTGATTACCATGCTAATTAATTTTTTACCTAAACCATAAAGCACACTCTTGAGTGTCTTGTGTATCAGAGTGATAACTTATAAAAAATGGTGGAAGAGCTAGAAATTAATCTCATTTTCAAGTCATACGACAGGGGCCATTGATAGTCTCTCTTGAGTTTATTCCAGCTCTGAAATAATTTTGCATATCTACAAGGAATATGCAACAACAGTAATTCTCAGATATTATCTAAAGAAAAGAAATGAGCATAGGTTTCCGAATAAAGGAAATTCTGGAAATCCTGATTAATTGACCTCAAAAAGCTTATTGAGAAACCCTTGATTTCAACTAACTTGCACAGTTTTTTGGTGCATAGTATGTCCATTCCTGGCCATTCTACCTATTTGATTTAGGAAATGCTTTTGCAGAGGTCCTGTTGTTTGAGGGAAGAGAGAACTGGAGTTTTTTGGAGGTAGTTTGGTTGAGATAGTGGTAACAAAATGTTTGGGTTTGAAATTTCACTTTGGTTTGATTGATTTGATTTCACATTAGTCTGAGAGGTGGAAAGTAGCTATTCTTCAACACAACTGCCTTCAATAAAACAATTTTCCTATTGAAAAACAACTTCATGTTTTGAAATACCCATTCCATTAAGACTGAGCATTCTGCTAGGTTTTATTTACTCTGGATTAGAACATTTATTGTCCCATGGTGAAATATTAAAGAGGCAGTCTGTGCAAATGAAACAAACAGCTAAAAATAATGGAATAATGAATTAATGAGATGCATCTTACTTACAAAAGTATCTCTGAAGTTTTATTGCCTTAGTGAAAAGACAATAAAATGCTGCATATATTTTCCTGGTCAAAAATCAACCAGTAGGAAGAGACTGTATTTGCCATGAGTAACCTCCAAGAGAAAAAACACAGTGAGAAATATCTGAAGCCAAATCAGTTCCTTCATCTAAGAAAAAATACTGGCAGTATCACGATCAATCTTCTAATTTAATAAACTTTTATTGAGTTAGACAAATACTGTATATTTGAAAATTTTATTCCTAACTTAAGCATAGAATCATAGATCTGATCAAGATTTCTGTGTGGGTGAAGCACTCTATAGACAGGTAGGAACAGCCTCATGCTCGCAGGCTGTTGTTCTTATGGGGGACTTCAACTCACCTGATATCTGTTGGAGGAATGGAGCGGCCCAGCACAAGCAGGAAGTTCCTTGATTGTGTGGAAGGCAATTTCCTTCTGCAAGTAGTAGAGGAGCAGACAAGGAGAGGTGCCATACTTGTCCTCGTGCTCACCAACAGGGAAGGGCTGCTTGAAAATGTGATGCTCCAGGGCAGCCTTGGTTGCAGCAATCATGAGGTGGTGGAATTTGAGATCCTGAGGACAGTGAGAAGAGCGTGCAGCAAGCTCACTGCCCTGGACTTCAAGAGAGCAGATTTTGGCCTCTTCAGGAACCT